>JAKOGH010000471.1:0-13039 GCA_024811115.1 Terana coerulea
ACCTGCAAAACAGCAGGTAGAATGGCGTGCTGCATGCAAGCGAGCTCGTGCATTTTGCAAGAACGTGTTCGAGCTCGCCGCGGCGAAAGGCAAATGCGTCATTAAGAACCCGATGGGTTTTGATGAGAAATCAGATGGTCGAAAGAAAGCGCGACTTGTAGCTCGCGGCTTCTCTCAGATTGAGGGAATCGACTATGACAAAATCTTCTCTCCAGTCGTACGGTTTGGCAGATTAGATTAAATCTTGCCCTTGCGGCACTCGAAGGCTTCTTTCTTACTGGCCTCGATGTCGCGCATATTGTACGGACTGTTAGATGAGGAGATCTACATGGAACAACCCGATGGCTTTCCTGCTCGAGGAAAAAGCACATGGTGCTTCGTCTGTCGGCGCCCTACGGGCTTAAGCAGGCAGGACTGTCCTGGTGGAAAGCCCTTAGCAAGTCTATGGCTGAGCTCGGCTTCAAAAGACTGAAGTCTGATGCTGGCGTATACGTCAAAGCGCAGGCAACGACATGGTCATCGCCGTAGTCTATGTTGACGGCTATATTCGCCCGGACGTAGCAAGGGCAAAAGTACTCCAAGAAAGGAGTCCTTCATGCAACGATGGGAGTGTCGCGATATGGGCTGGCGTAAAGGAGTTTCTGCGCATGCGCATACAACGAGTCGGCGACAAATCGTGATTGATCAATGCTACCTTGTCAAGGTACTCGAACGCTGCGGCCAGACCAATGCCAAAATGGCAAAGACTCCACTTCGCGAGGGTTATATCCTCAACCAAATGAAGAGAGCTAAACAAAGCTCGCCAGAGCCGTTTCCAAATTGTGATAGGCTCACTCCTTTACATCATGCTCGATGCACGACCGGACATTGCGTCGCTGTCATAAAGCTTCGCACAATTCAGTGCGAACCCGTCTGAAGACCACCTGAACAGAGCGCTGTACATCTGCCGCTACCTGTCAGGCACTCGTAACTACACACTCGAGTATGACGGCTCTTCCGGGTTAGGCTTGGTGGCGTCACACGATGCAGATTAGGCGGCTGCTTCGGCCGCGCTCTCAGACTGGCTTCCTGCTAATGCTTGCAGGAGGAGCCTTTAACTGGAGCTCTTTCGCACAGAAGTCTGTAGCAACGTCGACTAAAGATGCCGAATACATGGCACTCAGCGACTGCTCCGAGAAGTCATGTGGATTCGAAATATCCTCTCTGAACTCGGTTACAACTTCAGTACCCATCTGCAGCGACAACCAGGGCTCTATTCGTCTCGGAAAATCCCGTTACTGAAAAGCGCACTAAGCACATCGACATCCGCTACCACTACATTCGCGATGTTGTCGAAGCTGCGTCAGTACTCTTGTCTGGCGTTGACAATCCCGCAGATATCTTTACCAAGAATCTGGGCAGGGTCAAGATTGAGAAGTTCCGACCAATGCTCGGACTTCGCATCGCTGCTAACTAGCGCTGACTAAACCAGCGCAGGCAGTACACCGTGCTAGGTTAGGAGGAGTGTTGAGCCAGGATAGACGCCGTAGCGCTCTGCTCACATCTTCTCTATTGTTCTACCAGGTTCCATCATGATAATGCCTATTGTCTATTGTCCTGGTATCATTTGTGTCTGTTTGTAGTACAGCCACCCAGGTATTGTATATAAGGCAGCCTCGCGCCGTACTCTAATAAGACTCTGACTCTCAACCCACTAACGTGTGTATCAACCAACCCACAGGTGAGTAACCATCCTAGCTTCCTCTAGGCCTCGGTAGGAGTGTACGCGCTGTATGCGCTGCACTTCTACAGTCATTTCGTTCTTTACTGACTGTGTCGGTAAGTCAAGCAAAGGCGAATGAAGCCCATGGCCCGGAGGTTGTCGTTGATCCAGTCATCGAGCTTGTCGACGGCCCTGGAGTGCTCGTGCTCGTTGCTGGGCACCTCGCCAAAGCGGGGAGAGCGCAGGGATAGCTGCGGTGGTAGCTGTAGCTGCAACTGCAGGGCGAGCAGGGGCTGCCGGGATAGTGCGGACTAAGGTCGGCACCGTCGGCTGGGTCGTCAATAGCTGAGACCTGAGTGCGGGAACGACCTCAAGGTGTCGTTCCAGTGCTCCCAGTTGGTACCGTCAAAGGCGAGGACAAGCTTCTCAAATGAGGAAGACATGGTTTAGTTCTGTAGGGACAGAACAGTCAGTACGACGTGCGACATGGCTTTAGCCAAGGAGGGGCCCCAAAGGGCACCCTCGTGCCTGCTCAGCTTGCCCGGCACAGATGGTGCGCTATGTAGCGCAACCATCACGCTTCGATGGCAGCGAACAGGTACAGGCTAGTTTGCCAATGAGCTGGTTGTTGCTGCCAGTAACGGCGCAATCAACCGCATCATCGGGGCTCATAACCTGTTGAAGTGTAGCGCATACAGCGGTGTACACTCCTACCGAGGCCTAGAGGAAGCTAGGTTGGTTACTCGCCTGATAGGCTGGTTTGGATGCTCAAAGTGGGTTGAGAGTTATATGAGTCTTATTAGAGTATGGCGAGAGGGCTGCCTTATATATAATACAGGGTGGCTGTACTACAAACAGACACAAATAGATACCAGGATAATAGACAATAAGGGATCGTCACGGTGGAACCTGGTAGAACAATAGAGAAGATATGAGTAGAGCGCTTACAGCGTCTATCTGACTCAACAACACAGACGAGTGCATATCACCTGGTTGTACTAACTCCATCCTGTAGCCACATCCCGGCCATACCACGAGTACGTTTCCGTGTCTTATTGAGCGAAAACTTGGGTTGAGTTTTCGATCTAGGTCCGGAGGAAACGACAAGACGATTGCGCATTTCATGATAGGCTTGCTGTCCCAATTTGTTGGCGGAGAGCTCACTCTGTCTCATTTTGACACCAAAATTAGTACCTCGCCAATTGAGAACCCGCGATTTGTGACAACATTGTCATTGTGGTGAGGATGTCACTCGGAAGGTCTCCCCCTTTGACCAGCGGCTACCAGCTCGTTTTGCTTTATTGTCTAATGCAGACGTCTGGGCCCAGCATCATCTCCTCTTTGTCAAATCAGGACAAAGCTTCTGCCGAGCTGAACCAGATCTTCTGCAATTGGAAGAAGAGTCTGCAGAAGTGTGCCCCAGAAGCTCGTGTATCTTCTGGACCATGAATATTGTAGTGATGACCTTTCATTGAGGAGCCTTCGGGGTGCCGACGCCCCAGAAGCTTGCATTACTCTCGAAGATAACGAAAGAATACGGGTTTTGGCTTGGCCACACGGTTCGTCACCGTATTTTGGGGAAGCCGGACGAATACGACTTTGTATACGGCTACAAGACTCAAGCAGGCGGGCCGCTGACTTTTGAGGAGGTCGAAAGCAGCGATCTTACTGTCGAACGCCTGCTCGATCCCAATGGCATGCTTCTTGCACCGTCTGTGGAATACAACGAGGCGGAGACGATACCATCGCAGTTAGTGACCGTCCTGAAGTCCAGTGACGCTTCCGACGAGCAGTACACAGGCTTTGACTTGAGGTAACCGTTCTTTCTTGCTTTGTTTTATTGGCTGCTTTTCGGACATTATCTGGGCCACAGAAAACGGGGATGCTCAAGCAATGTGAGACTGATCATGCAGCGGTTACGTGAGTTTCAACGTTGACTGAACATTTCGTAGGGTATCAATGTCGGCTCGTCGTATGGCCTGCTTGCAACCATGCCAAAGTTGTGTACTCCGACCCGGGCTGAAGAGAGCTTGTACGGGACTATACGGGCGTAGTCGGCGGCAACATCTGAAAAAACCCCCTTACTATTCCTGCCTAATGCATGCTGATAAGCACTAATTCATTGCACATAAGCTTCAAAGTAACACAACTAGATAAATAGATACATTAGGCCAATAAGGCAGTTTAGTGAGGTCCTTTGCTAATTGTCTTAATTATTCTATATATTAGGGCAATTAGTCCTATTTCTCAGCTATTTGTTTCCTTACTGTCCTATTTCGTTCCTTATATGCAGCTATAATACCACTACTGCTTGACTAGTCATCTGAGAAATCCCCCTTCTTAATTTAATCTGATGCTCTGTATTGCATGTTTAGTTATCTACATACAAGACTAAGCTACCTAACACAACAAACTACTTGTACTGTGCAGGTAAGCCCATGCACCATCCACCATACTCACCTGCACTGCACCATGCCCACCTGTGTGTTGTATCTGTCAGTAACATACTTACGTACACCACTACCCTGGCCTCCTGTCGTGCACCAGCCCCTTCTGACGGGGACGTACTTGTCAGCGTCGGTCTGCACGCGTCGTGCTTCGCCACGTCCTGCGCGCCAGCGCCGGCGCGGTGCGCGTGCTGCGCTTCGTTGGCATTGTGCTGGGGTAGCTTGCTACCCTGGTCCCTCGCGTCGTGCGTCGGCCCTTTGTAACGGCGGCTACCGCTGCGTCGGCCTGCGCGCGTCGTGCTTCGCCACGTCCTGCAGCGCCCGGCGTTGGCGTGGTGCGCATCCGTCGGCACCGTACGTGCGTCGCCGCCCTGCGTATCTTGCGCGTAGTGCTGTACGCGCCGGTTTCTTGTGCGTCGGCGTCGCTCACCTGCGTCGGTCTGCGCGCTGTCGTGCTTCGCCACGTCCCGCGCGCCGGTGTTAGTGTTATGCGCGTGCTGCGTTCTCGGCGTCAGCGCCTGTGTAGCTTGTTGCGCTGGTCCTCGCGTCGTACGTCGGCCCTTTGCGCGTGGCGCGCTCGCTACGTCGGCCTGCGCGTGCTGTGCTTCACCACGTCCCGCGCTGGCCGGCGTTGGCGTTGTGCGCCGCCGTTCGTGTCGTACGCGTCGTGTCGTGCAGCGCCCGGCTTCTTGTGCGTCGGCGTCGCGGCCGGCCAGCGTTGAGCTTGTTAAGCGTCGTGCTTGACTACGCGGGCGTTCGCGCGCGGTGTTCGTTGCTGGTGGGGGATGCGTGGTGCCTATTCATGAAAGCACCGTCCATAAGCCGTGCATGCACGGCCATGGACGGCCTCTGGGTAACAGCGGTGGATGCGGCGAGAGGGCCACGTACCCGTTTGCAGGGAGCCCTCCGCCCAACAGCCTTGCTCGATAACTCACGCGTCCCCCACTCTTGTGTGGTGTCGCTTGGGTCCTGGTGTCGCGGTAGGTGGTCGCTGGCGCAGCTAACGCGTCGGTTAGGAATGAGGGACCGAGGGAATGAAAGATGACGCCAACCGAAATGCGAAGGCTTCCAAAGACGTTAAGGCGCTTCAATATACCCAGTACGTTATGACCATTCTGTACGATAATACACACAAGCCGCTATGGCGCAGTTGTTAATCTACTGGGCGTGTTTACCTAGGTGATCCCGGGTTCAAGTCCTTCTGGGTGCATTGTGGTTATTTCTGGTCATCTTTTTTGAGCCTCGGCCCATTAACAAAAGCATACAGTGTGAATTGCTTTGGTCGTCTGTGAAGCAGTCACTCTTTTAGAGCTATTGTGATATTTAAAATTGATTGCAACTTGGTGTTCAACTGTGGCAAATGGCAATTATATAAGAATATAGACATTCTAGGCAAAAGCAGCTCTTTTTAGCAATTGTACAGAGCTTATATATTAGGTTATAAAGGTAATATTAAAGAGCTTCAGACTTGTCATTAACAATATCCTTAAAGCTTTGTGCACTTTGAAAACCAGTCTAATAAGGAATTCATAATGCATTTATGTGCCAACTAGGCTGAAATAGAGAATAGTAGCTACATTAACACTAAAAGTGTAATAGTATAAGTATATAGGTTAGCTGATTGGCAGAAAAAGGAGGACATAGAACTAAATTAGCTTTAAGCAATACAATAATAAGAGTCCAAGTAATAAATAAAAGCAATAGTAAAATAAGTGTCATAAGCTCTAGATAATGTCATAAATATGATACAAATAACAAGCAAATAAGTAAAAAGCTAATAATAAGCTACTGATAAAATATACAATAGTGAGAAATTAGATAAAAAGAAATATAGTAAATGAGCTAATGAAAGAATGCAATAAGGCATTGGTAAGGGATAAAAAGTCAATTAGGTAGTAAAAAGCCATTAATAATCAGCAGATTAGAATGTTAAAAGGCATTGGGCTGTTTAGCAAGCTAATAGATGTAGATTAGCTAAATAAACTATATTTTAAGAATACATTTTCACAAAAGCGAAAAAGAGCATAATAAACAACTTAGTGTTAAATAAGAAGCATAAAGCATAGATTAGAAAGAGGGTTTTCCAGATGCAACCCCGACGATGCCACGAAAAGTATGGTGGAATTTGTGCTCAGATCGCGGGGCACTGAGACCGACACGTCACCGCGATCTGTCTGTTGGGTTGCTGTCGCGTGGCGTGACTTGGCGCTATGGAAACGAGCTGTTGAGTTATGCTGCAAGTACAATGCTTCGGTGTTGCAGGTTGGTGACATGGTAGATGCACTCAAGGCCTTTGGCCTTAAAGACATTGGGGAAAGGTACCGTCATATTCTCTTACCATTATCGTTCTCACAAACTGTTCTTTGAATTTTACAGCTTGAAGCCAGCTTTAAAAAGAAAGAAAGTTAATAAGGCCTTGTCCTTTCTAACCGACTTACGAAAAGCATATGCCAAGGATGTAGGCGAATTAGAACTTAGTACTTGGCGCTTGGAATATTGGATTAACGACGTTGTGTTGGGCTGCCTCGCAAGGCTGAAACAACTACCTGACCTCGACGTTAACGTTCTCCTGAAGTTTACAAAGGAACTCAATGGCCTGAAGTTCCTGGAAGAGAGGTCTGATTTCTGTCTTTCAGCTGGAGACAACTTTTCATTTTCTAATGCAACTTCATATGCAGAGCCCTTCCTATCATCACACAAAATGCTAGTACACAAGCTTTGGTTGAACTGGCCAAGAAGATTAACTCAAGCAAGATGTTTTCGCCGCGCGAGAGACGGCCAGCGCTTGGGCATATCATGCAGAAAGCCATGGATAAAGCCTTTGACTCCGCTTCGAAACCCTATTCGCGTACAGGGGCAGACTCATGGGAAAACCTCGTACTATTATCCTTGGAGACCTGCCTTGAACTACAGCTAGATCACATGGTTAGGGGCTCGTTGACCGTATCGTCGACACCTACAAGGTAGCCGACCGGTCTTGCCATCTGGCCTTTTCCTTAATGCTGCCTGCGGCAAAGCTGTTGGGTAGTCATGCAGTTCGCGGCAAGTCGCTGATATCTACGCCGTTGAAGACACTTCAGAAGAAATTGGTTCCGCTGTACTTTCGATGGCTCGCAGACAAGCACAGAGTCGTTTTCAGAAGCGACGTGACGTGCCTGTGGGATGGCTTGATACGCGACGATGATCCTACAACATTCATTTCCTTGTAAGCATTTCTCCTCTCATTACCATTGTATTTGTCCAGAAGCCGTCGTAACTAACTGCTTTATACACTTTAGGATGTCCGGCCAATTCGAAGCGTTCAAGGAATCCCTTGACAAAGAGGTCTTTAAACTCATGGTGGAAGAGATGCGAGCACGGGATTGTAAATCATCGCGTCCTGGTCTGAGTGACACTCCCGAAATGCGCACCATGCTCTTATCGCTCGCCACGAACTACTTGAAGAAGTTGGGCCCCGCAGACCTCTACAACTCCGAAAGTGTAATCAATTGGTGCGCGACGATGCGACTTCCGGAGTTATACACACTGTTAGCTACACGATTGATGGAGCTTCAAACGCTCACGGCAAAATACATCAAACAAATCCTCCTTCCCTTCTTACTCCTAGTCTGCAAAGAGGTAGCCGCCAACGGAGCAATCAAGCTGTCATTAGCACCATTTTTGCAAGGTATCCTCAAAGGCTAGATGAGCGAAGTCCTGGGCACACCTTCCCTCGTCTCTTCTCAGCTTGCTGTCCAGATTTCCGACCTGCGAAGATGGTCATGCGACTGTAGCCCGTGTGCGCAGGCCATCTCATTCCTCATCAAAAGCAGCGGACGATCTGTCACACTCATGCTCACCGGAATCACACAGAAGAAGCATCTCGCGAACAAGCTACGCATGCATGCTCAGGACGTCTGTACATGGGCCGATGATGAGGATGTGCCAGCCATCTCTATGAAGGTACGCCCTACCTGTGGTCTTAACTTGAACTATTTGTAGCTTGCAATAACGGACCCCTATCTAGATACGAAAGTCCGAGGACTTGTATAGCCTCGTGCACTATAATGTCGAGCGCAACAGCTGCCGGGAGCTCCTCAGAAGTATTAGCACCGACCAGAACGAGCTGAAGACTCTTGGGATTGACCTGTACAATCATATGCAAGCCATCATCCGCGGCCAGCGGCAGGTTCAGCGAGCTCAGGACATCTCTTCCGTAGCACCTGTCTCGTTCTCCATCGAGCGCAGTCGGCCCAGGTCCCCCAGTCCTGATGAGCGACCCGCGAAGAGAGTCCGGATTCACATGGATAACGATCAGGAGGAAGAGTTGAGCAGTCTTTCTGACATCAGCGAGAAAGGAATCGTCGAAATTGAGTCGACATTGTAGTTTGTATCATCATTGAAATGTATCGCGCTATCCAGCCTGGTAGTGATATCGCCCGGATTCTTGATTAGATTGAGTACTAAGTAAGATCAATTACATCCTTCGGGTCGTACACTACCATCCGTCGCTTTTTCGGAGGCGGTTGTTCCCCTTGCGCAGGCGGGCCTGCGAGCCTCGAGCTACCGGCGGCTACAGTTATCGGAGCAGCGGGTGGATGGGCTGCTGGCTCGGTTGCAGCTGGGACGCCTCGTACCGCCAGCGTGACGCGATCGTGCTGAGGCCCCAGCAACCGTCTCAGCTCATCCTCGTCTGAGGTGATGCTGTGAAGTATCGCTGCACCACTCGCCTGCTCCGTTCTCCACCGAAGAAGCTCCTGTAGTTCGTCTTTCTTCCGCAGCTGCAATACTTTGTAAGGACAGTCGTTCAGAGTAGCAAATCGAACAAGAAAACGTACCTCAAGACCTTGCGGCGTCGTCCGTATAATGTCCCAGCTCACGAGCACATTCGCACGAAGGGCGAGGTTCTATTCCACGTGCTTACGCGTGGTCGCACCGATGCGTTCTATTCGCTGAGGCCTTTCTGTGCGCTTAGTCATGAAGGTACGCGCAGCAGAGCAAGGCCTCGCACAGACATGTCCACTTTCCGAGGCCAGCGAGCTGCGTTGCCAGAATGGTGTTCGTTGGTGGCCGCGGACTGAGGATCTTGTCTGTCCAAGCGGACATGATCTTCTGGAACGCGGGAGTTACGGTGTCCAATGTACCATTTCTAGCGCCCCATTTGCGTAGTTCAGGAAGGAGTGGAACGAGAGTCTGCTGAATGGTGCTCTTCGATTCTGTAAATCCAGGCCCAGTGAACCGCCCAATAACCGCTCGGCACGCGTCTGGACACTCGGCAGCTGTGCACCAGTCGAGGACGTGGATGATATCCAGATAATTCGATAGCGAAATGCTAGAAGCGTACTTCTTGGAGAACTTCGAAGTGACAGAAGCGATGGTTGGTCCAGCGTAATCTTGAGGAAATTGGAAACGGTTGCGCTGCGCTCGCAGCTCCTCCACAACATCTTGGAAGCCCTTCGGAGGCAGACACATAGCTTCAATCTTTGGAAGAACCCTGTGCAATATATTGAGCCGGGTGACATTTACAATAAATTAAAACTCACGTTTTCATGAATACCTCTGGATGTCCATCCAGAAGAGTTATATCAACCAAGGTCCGCACAAGCGACTTGTCCAGCTGCTCGGGATGCTCCGCCACCGTCCGCAGCCACAAATCCACCGCCGTCGTATTCAGCCTCTCCAGGACTCGCACTCCGAATACGTCAGGATGCGCCACTCTTTGAGCAGACTCGGTACACCATAACACCAGCGGGACCATCACCGCGGTTGCCGCCTTGTGCTTTTCACTTTCTCCGAGCTTAGACACGTCAGCCACGCCGTCTAGCAGTATGGGTATAAGCTCCGAGCAGTCGAGTTTGAGGCATGTCTGGATGTACCGCTTCGCCACGTCAAGGTAGTTAACCGGTTTCTTGCTCTTTATGTCGTAGAAACGTATCTTAGCGATGGCGGACTCCATGAGGCGCACGGTCGCCTCTGTTCGCGCGAGAGAGGCTGGGTAGCCTGCGTGCATAAAGAGCTTCGAGGCAAACTCCCGGAGAAAGCCGGGACTAGCCTTTGCGATGAACTGCGGGAGCATTCTGTATAACCATATCAGACTACTGCTAATGACATCGAGCGTTTTACGTGCACTCACTCGTCTATAAGAAAGGTGATGCCTCCATTCATGAGTGCAGAATCCAGGAGCATGGAGCATTCACTCTTCTCGGGCTTGAAGAGGTCTTTCATCGTCTTGTTCATCCAGTCGGCTACCCAAGGTTGCACTTCGGTTGCCAGTCTCGCTGATAATACCGGATGGGTGGCAGTCCATTCGGCAAATCGCGAGAGGAAGTTAAGTCGGGTGCCATTGTGCTTGTCGTTCTCGATCATCGTGTCGAGCCTGCGAGTAGTAGAGGTAAGCACAAGTAATGAAAGTCAAGTGCGCTGAAGGCCTACCCGACTTTAAGTGGTTGGAAGCCAAACATCTCCACGGCAGAGAACAGTCTGTCCTCGGAAAGAGTTGCTAATCCCGAGTGCACGGAACACTTGGTCACAGCGTTGACCCACAGCTCCACGTCCTTCCACGTACACGCAGCGTAGCACACGGCTCGAGCTGCCAGTTGTCCCTCCTTGTCCTTGGCATAATACGAGCCGAGGATATCCCTCGCAAGCGACTGGTCGTTCTCCGTTGCTGCGGCGGTTGCGCATGATTCCAACTTCTGACAGGCGCGCTCGAAGCCATCCTTGCCATCGTAGAGAACTGCGAAGTTGCTCCAGTTCGGCCAGATGATGAGGACGGAGCGGCGGTACCCTGGGGAGGAAACATGAATAAGATCCCTGTTCAACCTGAGATCACACGTACACCATTCCAGGTCCCCAGCATACCGTAAATAATCAGAATATAGTCGAAATCTGTATTGGTCGAAATACTGACATTGCCCTGATACCCTTCATATTCTTCATCATCACACGGCCCTTCCTCTACGTCCTCCGTTAAATCCTTCGGGATTGTCTCGACTTCTTCCTCGTGGTACAACATTTCAGATATCAGGTTGCCCTCCAAATCCACGAAGTGCCTCAATCGTCATCTCGCGGTCGTTGATCTCCGTAAAATCATACTCGCTGGGCTCACCCCGTCCCCTGGCACCTCGCCGCGCCCAGCTATCCGACTCGTCATATGGGTCCATCTCCTCGTACTCATCCTCGTCCTCGAGATCTTGCGCATAGCTCTCGTCGCATGGCCCCGTGAGGTGGCAGTTCGCGTGCGCGAGCCCGAGGCCGAAGCCATATTCACTCGCGACCGTTTCGAGCACCGCAACCTTCTGTGCGTCAGCGCCCTCCATCCTTCTTCCACACGCGAAAGATCCGGCGCAGCTCCTCCAGGAGATATGTCTGCGAGGAGAGCGATGGATGCAGGGCGTGCGTGGTGTGTATGAGGTTGTAGGAGAGCGCAAGACGATACCCGCTTGTGACGGGTTTGATTTCGTAGGTGACATCGGTGTACCATGCGAGGACGCTGGTGTCGAACCAACTGTTCGGGCTGCAGTCGTATGTTGAAGAGGTCTCACCATGTGACAGATATGCGACACCGCCAGTATACGGGGATGGTAGGATAATGACGATGGTGGCAAACATGCCTTTTACTTTCTCTGTACTGCATGCTGTTAGCCGCAGTGCCCCTCCAAAGCTGTCCAGTAAACGTACTCTACGTGCGGTAGAAAGCTGATGAACACATGAGCAAGAGCACGATCGCACACCGGAGTAGAACGTACTGAGAGCCAGTCTCATACAGCAAGAGCTTGTACAGCTCGCAGCGTGGCTTACTAGTATCGTAGTCGACTCCCAACTCTTGACAAACCTCCTTGACAGCACGGTCGAGGAATGCTTTCCATTTCGGGTTACGAAAGGTGACCTACAACCAGGTGAGTAGCATGTTGCATGTAACGACTTTCAAAATGACCTTACCATACCAGCATCCAACTCCCAAGTATCACGGATCTCTCTGTCCACGACTGTACGATCTCCCTTGCCAAACGGCGCCAGCCTACATTGCGACTTGATGACTTCGGCTTCTCTTGGGTTCAACGGAAGGCCGATGAGGCCCAAGCCAGCGAGATTCAACCCCGGATTTGGGGCGTCTTTGTACGAGCGATGAAACGAGAAGTCTCCGACATACTCTGCCCCTTCCAATGCTTCTTGTAGGTCTTGCTGAGAGCGCGGTTGGCGTTATTTTGTCGTGACAGATAAAGTATTGTGACTTACCCGGACATCAGCAGAATCACCTTCGTCTTCGGACTCTTCCTCCTCCTCTTCAGACCCTTCCTCTTCGTCACCAGGTTCTTCCTCTTTCTCGCCTTCTTCGTCTACCTCCATATCTCCGGCATGTTGTTGCTCGAGGTGGAGGAACGGTTGCAGTACTGGCGGTACTGGAGGGTATGGGATTGGAGGATATGGCATGGGATGGTAGCCAAAGGGATACACTAGGATCGCATTACCGTATTGGTCTAAATGATAGTCGGGCATAGGAAAACCTGGCCCATCCATTGTGGTCGCTGGCGGGCAATTTTGCAGGAGAGTAAGAAGGCTCGCCTTACGAGCTATCAATATAGCTCAGAGATGATATTTTCTCAATCAAGAGCTCGACAAAGTGCGGGAATTGCAATGTGGCATTATCTCAGTGGCGGTGGTGAGTGGAAAGACGACAGCGCGAGTCGGCTCAGGTCGCGACTGTGACGGTCACAGAACGGCGCGGTCTCGTGACAAAGTGGGAGGATGCTGCCTTGTTCCCACGACCTAAATATTGTCTTCGTGGCGTTTGCTTCCAAATTTCGCTGTCGACGCACATTCATACTAGTTCCGGCATATATGGATTTTGCTAATAGTACAGCATTTCGCCACGCACATGTCGCGACGGCTCTTCGAGACGATTCACCCA
>JAKOGH010000474.1:0-10475 GCA_024811115.1 Terana coerulea
GCAACCGTCACAGAACGCAGCAACTGCCTGTATCGATTGAACCTGCAACGCGTGATTTTGCGTAACAGTTGCCGCTTTGGCTGTAGTAATGTTAGCGAACAGGAACATACCTCCCATATCCACTCTCCCAATATAAAGCTCATCGGCATGCGACCGTATTTGAACAACCATGAGCGATCAGGTATGTTGCGGAACAGCTGGGCGATGAGCTGTTCCCCTTTAACATTTTGTGGTAAATGGGTGATGAAGTGCAGTTGTGGGTGCACTATTCAGGTAACAATGTGAGAGGAAAGCGTCGCGTGACAGGGTTGGCACTCACCGCCATTCTCGTAAGGTTGTTTTATCAAGTGGTCCAAGTGCCCATCTTCTTCAAGCTTGCGATAAGTGTCCCAGCTAAAGCCAGAGAGCGGTATGACACGAACTCTGGGGTCTGCCTCTGCAAGTGGCTATGGTCCATCAGTAACACGTATGAGGTTTGAAAATCTGCACACTGACCCGAAGGTGTTGGAGATATGGCTCCCAGTCCTCCAAGATGATCAACTTCTCAACGACGTTGGAGTCTAATGAGAGCAGAGCTCTTGATAGTGCTCCGGGACCTATGCTAGCTGTAAGCACACTCCGACGGCAAGGGTACGACACTACTCGCCTGGAAACGCCTCGATAATTGTCTTGCCCTTCCCCTCCGCTATACTCTTTCCTGCTACAAAGCCCTCGGCAATCATTTTCGCGGTTTCAGGGTTCGCTAGAGAGATGCGGTCGCGAATGGACAAGGGGACATGCGAGAACACGGTCCGCCATTCGTCGTGTGGTGGCAGTGGTGGGAGATGCGGGGCAATAAGTGATGATCTGTGTCTGACGAGGTTTGGTCGTAGATGAGAGCTCCGGCGTACGGCGAGAAAGGCAAAGGACATGTTCGAGCAGGACAGACGGTTTTTCGAGCCGCTGCAATGGTTGAAATGTAAGGCCTCCCATAAAAGGCATCCCACGTGAATGCGAGCGCTAATACGAGTGTGGCTAAGCGTGGCGCTTCGTTTTGTCGGCAGGGCACCTCCCGCGCCCCGATGGTTCCTTCGCAGGGCTAGGAAGAACGACGACAACCGTCGTGCTATGTATAAAACCTCTGTCGTTTGTCATTTTTCTCGATCTTTTCTCTTCCGTATCAACTGGAAAGTTTTCAAGATGTTCACGGACGTTCAACGTAAGGTCGCCGAGCCTTCGTTCCGAGTCGGTAGGCTCCAGCCAGTCACAAGATGAGGAGGTATGTCGACCAGACTCCCGGACTCAGTATATCTCGAAAGCTTCGCGGATTCTGATTTTCTTTACTGCAGAATCCACGTTTAGCCGATCGGCACTCCGGGGTTTTCTGTTCTTCAGCGTTGCCCGCACCGCATTTCAGAATGGCGTAGCAACAGACCCTGCTACCATGATCGGCCAAGCACCTCCGGCACCATGACTGAACGATAGCGCGGATATGCAGGGCTCGTTCCCATCAATTTTACACTTTGCCGCGGGGTTGTGATACTGTCGTACCTGAGACAGTGGTATAAAAGCCCAGAAGCGGAGCCTCCAGGCCCCTTCAAATCACGCCCCCGCACCTCGGAACGACCATGCCGGCCTTCACATACCAGTTCGAGACTACGCTCTTCAAGGGAACTTCCATTGTTAACACTGGCTTGTTCATCAACAATGAGTGGGTTGAACCCGCTGAGCCCTCTACTATCGAGTACGTCTCGTTTCGTTACCCGCTTCGACACAGTATTGACCACCCTGCAGAGTCTTTGACCCAGGTACGGGTAGTCAGAGTGAACTATTCACATTCGTGAAGCTTACTCCAGGCCATCTGTAGCAACTGGCAAAGTCGTAACGAAGGTCGCGGCCGCTGGTCCGAAGGACATCGACGCAGCCGTCAAGGCTGCCCGCAAGGCCTACAAGACCTCATGGGGTCTGAAGGTCCCCGGCCACGAGCGCGGCCGTCTGCTTGGAAAGCTCGCTGATCTGATCGAGGCCAACATCGACGAGCTCGCCGCGCTGGAGGCTCTCGACGGAGGGAAGCACTTCCTGCACGCGAAGACGATGGACCTGCCTGGCGTCATCTCGTGTATCCGTTACTACGCCGGCTGGGCCGACAAGAACTTTGGCAAGACAATCGAGACAAACGAGTTCAAGTTCGCGTACACCCGCCACGAGCCCATTGGCGTCGTGGGTTTGATTGTCCCTTGGAACTTCCCTCGTAAGTCGGTTCATTAGTTTACAGATTGAAGCTGCGCTTACCACCGATACAGTGCTTATTGCGAGCTGGAAGCTCGGCCCCGCACTCGCGACTGGCAACACCGTTATCCTGAAGCCCTCCGAAGTCACCCCTCTCACCGCTCTCCGGCTCGCGGACCTCGTCGTTGAGGCTGGCTTCCCCGCGGGTGTGGTTAACATCCTTCCCGGCCTCGGCTCAGTTGCTGGCCAGGCACTCTCTGAGCACCTTGACATCGGCAAGGTCTCCTTCACGGGCAGCACGCTTGTCGGCCGTCGCATTATGGAGACCGCCGCTAAGACCAACTTGAAGCGTGTCACCCTTGAGCTCGGCGGCAAGAGCCCGGCCATTATCTTTGACGATGCTGACCTTGAGCAAGCTATCAAATGGGCTGCTGGCGGTATCTTGTGCGTTCTGTTTTCATAAGTAGAATCAAACTGACGCGGTCCCGTGCTCCTACCATTTTAGCATGCACAGCGGTCAGGTTTGCGCTGCCAGTTCACGCATCTTCGTTCAGGAGACTATCTACGACAAGTTCGTCGAGATCTTCAAGGGCGTCGCTGCATCGTTCAAGCGCGGTGAGGGCTTCGACCCTGCCGTCAACCAAGGTCCTCTTGTCTCCAAGACTCAACTCGACGTGAGTTCATTTGACTTGTTCTACCACGCCACGGCACTTACCCGCTATTACAGCGCGTGCTCGGCTACATCGAGTCGGGCAAGGAGGAGGGCGCGAGGCTTCAGGTCGGCGGCGCACAGGCCGAGAAGACAGGCTACTTTGTCGAGCCGACAATCTTCACGGACGTCAAGCCCGACATGAAGATCGTGCGCGAGGAGATCTTCGGGCCCGTCGCGGTGCTCGTTAAGTTCAAGGATGAGGCCGAAGCGATTGAGCTCGCGAACGACAGCGTCTACGGCCTCTCTTCCGTCGTCTTCTCGCAGAACATCAACCGCGCGCTCAAGGTGGCGCATGCGCTTGAGGCGGGTAGCACCTATGTACGTTCTATTCTGCTTTCTACGGCGTCGGTGACTAACGAAGTGTGATGAACCAGATTAACCAGGCGGCGATGCCGGACCCCCAGGTCTCCTTTGGAGGCGTGAAACAGTCAGGCTTCGGAAAAGACATGGGCGAGTACGCCCTCGAGGCGTACACTCAGGTCAAGGCAGTCCACGTCAACCTGGGCATGAACCTCTGAGCACTCGTGGGAATGCTCGTATATATGGAACTCTGGAACTAAATGAGGGTTGTATAATAGTAGAATATATGAGTCTGGATTCTTAGGCTCAATAATCACTTATCTGCACGTCAACAATGTTCGCAATTTCAAGGCCCGGAAAGAACAGATTGCGATGAAAGGGCAAGTCTCGTCCGCGCTATGATTTTACAGTGTCTGACGTGGCTAACCACAGCAGTATACTCCCGCGCTGCTTCTACGATGTTCCCACCACGCTGGTGCTCCATACCAGCCTATATATCACAGATATCGCAATCTCATCGTTTGCCGGTAAAGCGTTGCGTCCAATCTTTCCCGTGCACGAACTGGCTCAAGTCGTATTCCGCCTGAATCCCACCGAGAATTGTGCGCTACACGCCGGGCGTCCACATCTCACGGCCAGAACTCAAGGCTGGTCCCCAAAACAGTAGCTCTCGATTAGGACCCACGACGCACCGAATGTCATGAAGTTTTAATGTGTGGCATTTGGGAAGTTCTCTTTGATTTAAATTAGAAGGTGTTTTAGATCTGTTTTGAGTACTGAGACTTACAGTCAACAGTGTCACTTCAAGTTGGACTCAGAGTACTTTAAGGAACCACTTTCAGAAATACAACAATCCCACAGCCGCTCCTATTATAAGATACGTATCGTTTAAAGAAGATACAACAGAAAATGGGCGTTTTCCGCGGAATTTTGGTTGTACTGATTTCGTTGCGGTGTTTGTCCCTGTTAGGATCCAAAGTCGTTGCACAACATGACCAAATAGCTTGTTGCGGCGCCTCTGAGTCCGAGCTCATGATCAGGAGTCAGAACCACGCCACCAACTTGTCCGGCTCATTGAAGCTGACCCTACGCTTGGTCACTGACAACAGATGATCTACGCTTTAGTAGTCTTTATTTTGCGCAGTTATCTCCTCATTGTCGATCATGCTCTCATCGTCACGGTGTCAACCCTCCGGAAAGTTGGGCGTTGCCGCCGAGTTCGGGTTCTCTGAGCACCCCTGTCATTGTCTGCCTCCGTTGAAGACACACTAGTGTGTGACGCACAGTGCCTACTGTGGGCTGTTCGGCTGTTCTCCTCAGCGTTGGCCCCATATGATGTGCGTTCTTGTTCCATGTCAGGTCTTTCTTTACTATGACTCACGCCGCAAGTTCACGGACTTTAGTGCATGAATTTCGATCCGGCCTTCACCAGATCGAGTTCAGTGTATTTCATCGCATTTCTATGAATCTACGGCTGCGTTTGGATCATTTCAAAGCAGACTCTATCTCCAGGACCCGACGGTCGCCGTGAGGTCCAAGCAGCATGGGTGCTGCCTATAAACTGTGGCGCCTGGCTGGTTTCCCAGTCTTCGAGGCATGAGCAGCTTGAGTAGATTCTTAGCCCTAAGTCGCAGATGCTGAACACATGAAGCTGCATTTGGTGAGTGCGTAGTTATTAAATGTAACAGGACTGGGAGACTAAGGCACTGCCACAGGAGCATCTGTGAGATGTCGTGATGAAGCGGGTTGCTCCCGTGTTTGGCCATCTTGTTGGGTTTGACATTGACAAGTACTCCGACTTTGAAGCGATGACGACAGAGCTTTTCCCGACTAGGAGCGAATGCTTTTGCTTTGCGGAGACGCTTCACCGAAGTATGCAGTGGCGAGTGGGACAGTAATCGTAAAGTCTGTGAGTCATCGACTATCACTCGCGCAACTATATCATGTCTCAAACTGTACATGCCCCCTTGTTACAGGCATTCTTGAGACATGCAATTTCGTGGCTCGTATCTATTGAGTATCACTGTCCTCAGCCTGAAGCCTGAACGCCAATTGCCACAGTCGTACTATTGGTCCTCAGACGCTTTGCTAACGTGTATCATCGCGTCTTCTCCATTATGAACAACTTGAATGCTATTTGCGTCCTAGCCAATGACCATTGTGCGCTCATCGTGTAGGCCCTCCATTCTTCCGGTCACTCCTCCGATGACTTACCGTGCATGTTCATTCAACATTAACGTGGCTTCCGCTCACGTTTACCGAGGCACCGAGGGACCCTCCCAGCTAACTATCGTGTGGCAGCGTGTACTCGCGGATGCGTTCCCGGGGCATGAACGTTTGAACACCGGTACGCCAACTATTAACACCTCACCTGTGTGTCACAATTTGCTGAGCTCTCTCCAACTTCAAGCGCTACTTCATCAGACATCGCTTCTTCGCCGTAGACGATCCAGCGTTCTCACATCTCAGCGTCTACTGCATCACGACAACAAACCTTGTACATGGATGAATGCATGCATAGCCTCGTCAATAGGACAAAGGTGCCGCGTACGGCGCTCTTTCTCCTTACTTCTGTGATATTGCCTTTCGGCTCTGTCAATGGACAGGTTCTTACCACCTCCACTTCCGATCTACTAGCACTCCTCAGAAGTGAAGCGACTTTGGGCCGAGTATGGACGAAAACCAGGTTAGTAGTCTCAGATAAGTCTCTGAAGCTCATGTGTAACCTCCCCGATCTATCACCAGGTTACTGCGGAAGATAGCTCGAAGACGGGTTGGCCGGCCGTTGAGGAGTACATGAGCAAGCACGACCGTGACATGATGGCGGACTATGCAGACGATATAAACACTCTCTTGGTTCTGGTACGTCGGTCAGGGGTTTTCAGCAATTATTCTGAATCGGAGCTACTATACAAGGACGGTCTCTTTTCAGCGGTTGTCACGGCCTTCGTGATCCCCGCCTATCTGCTCTTGCAAGAGGATTTCACCCAAAAATCTGCATTATTACTCGTCAATATCTCGATGCAACTGCAAAGCTATAACTGTCAGCCACCGTTCATCAACTCGACATCCGCACCCATCCCGGTCCCCACCTTCATGGTTCCCACATTTGCACGCTGGGTTAACATCCTCTGGTTTCTCAGTCTCATCATCAGCCTCTTCTCGGCAGTGCTCGGTATCCTCGCGAAACAGTGGATGCGAGAATACCTGAAGTGGAATGCAACGACGGCGCCACCCAAAACGAATGTCCTCGTTCGTCAAATACGCTTTGACGCATGGGAAGAGTGGTACACGCCAGCCATCATCTCTGCAATACCTGCGCTGCTCGAACTTGCAATTGTCTTGTTTGTGACTGGGCTAGTGATCCTCGCATGGAGCCTGGACTTTGCCCTAGCCATCATCGTCACTACCGCTGTGTCCGTTTTCATATTGCTCATTGCCTTCCTGACTATCCTCCCCACATTATTCAAGCGTTGTCCTTACAAGTCGCCTACCGCGTGGGCATGCGTAACAGCCGTGCGCTTTCTGAAACTGCGCCTCCTGATCATGGGCCATTTTATTTTGTCTTGCTTCTGCAGTTGGAATGGGTTCCTGGGGGACAGGTTCAGGGAAGATACGGGCCAAGCGCGCCAGACGCCTGCCGCCCATGGGAATTCTGAATCCCAATTCACTTGGAGAACCTGGGACTTGGAGAGCAGACTGGTTCGCAGGCTTCCAGGCAAGAACGGACGTCTTTCCCGAGCTGCCGATGCAGTCGAAGACGAATTGCGTTCGGAGATGTCGCATATCTCCCAAGCTTCGCGGACACTCAAACAACTGGATCGCTCTTTGGACACATACGATCTTGCGCTGGAGACGAAAGGCATTGTGGATGAAATCAGCAACTTCGACATGCTCTTCAAAGCGCTAGTTTGGGTACGCAGCGCCTCGCAAAGCCTTCACCTCCATAACCAGATCGCCATCTGTGTCGAATCGCTTCATCCGCCAAACATGCGCAAGTATCACTTCAACACGAGCCCACAGGATGCCCTAGCTCAGTCGTTGATTGACCATGGCGTGCAGAATGTGGCGATGTGGCACCTAACCTCTCGCGCGTTAGTTCGCCAGACATCCGGGAAATGGTCCTCACTGGATAACGCACGCTTGAGAGCATTTCCAAGAACGGAACAAGAAAGTATCACGACTTTCTTGCGTGTGCTGCTCAGGAGCGATTACCGACCAGGCACCACGACAGAACCAATGCAAATTCTGGACCGTGACGATAAAGCATTGCAGAGCGACCCGCGGCCGCGACTAGGGCTGAACCCCAAGGTCCGATTAAGCTCATCCCAGAAGCACGTTCTCGCTCTTTTGTCGCATCCAACCTCAAATCCACAGTATACGATATGCTTGACTTCCTAAGCCACTTCATTCCTTCGGAGGGCATAGAACCATCCCCTCTGAGCTCTTTGTCGGCGTTGAAGCTATTCCGTCGTCGAATCCCCGAGTTCCTATGCGTGTTGCATTACGTTGTCCTCAAAGAAACTAATGCGGACCATAATAGCTGGGATGAAGTTCCGGTTGAATGTCTAGAGATCTTGCTGGAGGTGTGGAGCCACGTGTATCACCATCCACGGCGGCATATCTTTGACTACCTATTCCGCGGCTTGCGCGAGTCTTTGCTAAACATCGTATTGAGGCACACAATACCTGTATTCTTCGTGGAGATGCAGGAGATAAAATACAGAATTTGGATAGGTATTGGTAAGTCGTCATGATCCTCTTGTACATTATGAGTCTTGCTTAACTTCATCTGACAGTGCCTCCTGACAGTCCTCAGTCATTGGCAGCCATGGTTAGCCAATATCCTATTGGAGCAGAGCTTATAACTTCTCAAGAAGATCTTCATACCTTTGCAACTATCGTAACCTCTGCTCTGTCCAAGGCTACAAATAAGAGGCCATGGCCGACACATCTCGACAACCACTTTCTAGAGAAGATGTCAACTGCTCTTGAAGTTGCTCGCTCTCAAGGCTGGCGTAATGCAGGACTCTATCATCCAGGCCCTTTGAGCTGGATGCCACACATAATGCAGTATGATGGCAGGATTGCGCAGCATTGGCTGCGGCACCATCGGGATGCATTTGGCAGCTTTGTCGCTTCGTACAGAGCCTCTGAGATGCTTATTGACCATGCTGCGGATCACTTAGATGCAATAACAAGGTTTATAGGCACTTTCGATGAGCAAGCACCCTATTCCATAACTTCCATTCCACCAATAACACAATTTCCTCTTCTCACACTTGATCTTCAGCTCCCTATTTCCCCACGCATCCGTCGCCCCTCCGATCACTCATTTGACCGCCTGGTACAACCGCCATATAGTGCCACATATTTGCCTTACATGTCACAGGCTCGACCAATACCGCACTTCATCAGTCCCATGACTCACATCCCTATTCCGCCACAACAGCGTACACAGCCTGACTTCGATACTTCCAGCTCTACCAGGCATCACCCTCCTGCTGTGCCCTCAACAACGGGTGGCAACTTCTCTGTCTCCCTTCCTCGGCCTCGGATTTTCGCAGCACCAAGAAGGGATATCATGAGGCCGGACCCGTCGCATGGGGGTATTTCTCTTCAGCCGATCATTGCCTTCGACAGTAGCACAGAGTCTGCGCTGACGCAGCAGCAGATGGCCACAGCGTCGACAGCGCCCGCCTGTTGTGAACCACAGCGAGCCTGGGGAATATTGATGTCACGATGCGAATGCGGCAACCAGGTGAGAGCTTCGGGCGGAAGAAGTTCCGGAGTGATAGGTTGACCTATTTCATAGTAGCCTGCTATCTGTGTAGAAGTGCAGCGCATACAGCGGCGTACACTCCTACCAAGGCCTAGAGGAAGCTAGGTTGGTTACTCACCTGTAGGTTGGTTGATACACACGTTAGTGGGTTGAGAGTTGTAAGAGTCTTATTAGAGTATGGGCGCAGAGGGCTGCCTTATATACAATACTGGGTGGCTGTACTACAAACAGACACAAATAGGTACCAGGACAATAGACAATAGGCATCGTCATGGTGGATCCTGGAAGAACAATAGAGAAGATGTGAGCAGAGCGCTTACAGCGTCTATCTGACTCAACACTCCTCCTAACCTAGCATGGCGTACTGCCTGCGCTGGTTTAGTTAAGCGCTAGTTAGCAGCGATGCGAAGTCCGAGCATTGGTCGGAACTTCTCAATCTCGACCCTGCCCGATTCTCGGTAAAGATATCTGCGGCTGTCAACGCCGCGCACGGCAGTACTTCGATGTGGCCAGCTTCGACGACATCGCGAATGTAGTGGTAGCGAATGTCGATGTGCTTAGTGCGCTTTTCAGTAACGGGATTTTCCGAGACGTAGAGCGCCCTGGTCGCTGCAGATGGGTACTTTCAAGTTGTAACCGAAGTTCAGAGAGGATATTGCGAATCCACATGACTTCGGAGCAGTCGCTGAGTGCCATGTATTCGGCATCTTTAGTCGACGTTACAGACTTCTGTGCGAAAGAGCTCCAGTTAAAAGCTCCTCCCGCAAGCATTAGCAGGAAGCCAGTCCGAGAGCGGGCGGCTGAAGCAGCTGCCCAATCTGCATTGGTGTACGCCACCAAGCCTAACCTGGAAGAGCCGTCATACTTGAGGGTGTAGCAAGTGCCTGACAGGTAGCGGCAGATGTACAGCGCTCTGTTCAGGTGGTCTTCGACGGGTTCGCACTGAACTGTGCGAGCTTTGACAGCGACGCAATGTCCACGCAGACCGAGCATGATATAAAGGAGTGAGCCTATCACAATTTGGAAACGGCTCTGGCGAGCTTTGTTTAGCTCTTCATTTGGTTGAGGGATATAACCCTCAGGAAGCGGAGTCTTTGCCATTTTGGCATTGGTCTGACCGCAGCGTTCGAGCATCTACAAGGTAGGGCGCATTGATCAATTACGATTTTGTCGCCGACTACAGCGCATGCGCAGGAACTCCTTTACGTCAGCCTATATCGCGACACTCCCATCGTTGCATGAAGGACTCTTTTTCTTGGAGTACTTTTGCCTTGCTACGTCCGGCGAATATAGCGTCGTCAACATAGACTACGGCGATGACCATGTCATTGCTCGTGCCTTGACGTATACGCCAGCATCGGACTTCAGTCTTTTGAAGCCGAGCTCAGCCATAGACTTGCTAAGGGCTTTCCACCAGGACAGTCCTGCCTGCTTAAGCTCGTAGAGGCGCGACGGAGACGAAGCACCATGTGC
>JAKOGH010000475.1:0-14005 GCA_024811115.1 Terana coerulea
TTAGGTACTTCTGGATAGTTGCAGGACGCGGGCGGTCCAAAACGTCGTTGTACCCTGGGAGTGTACCCGCTGGAGGAGGAGGCGGGAAAGGGTTTGGGTTCGGATTGCGGTCGAAGCGGACGGTGATGATGAGGTCATTGTCATTCCAGTCAGCCGGACGGCCACTGGGGGCATCCCCAACATACAGCGTGAGTTCAACGACTTCTTCTTCGGGGTCTAACCTTCCAGGGCGAGTAGTCTGAATGTCGATGGTTGGTCACTGCTCTCGATAACTATAATAGACTGGAAGCGTACCTGAGTGACGGTAAGTCGTGACGACAAGTGACTTTGGGCAATCAGACCCGCGGCAGTGAGGCTCTTGTCATCCGAGTAGTAAATCGCCAGCTTGATGTCTAGCGGCGCAGACCGAGGTTGAATGGTGAATGTCGCCTCCCGGAACGTAACTCCCTCATCGGTACGTTCAAGGTTCCGTATCGACTCACGAAGTAACCTGCTCGCCCACGGATGGAGGGTGCGATAGTCACGAGCTGGCTGTAGGACTTGCGGGAGATCTGTACATGATGAGCGCTGCAATTGAGTGGAAGCAAAAAATAGAACTTGTGAATGTCACGTACCGCAGAGATTGTGGTGAGCCAGCTAGGGGGACTGTAAGGGCAGCTTTCGCTGCTCTAGGAGTAGCGGAGATATTCGGGGGACCAGTCATCGCGTGATAGTAATGGATAAAGGTGCAGCAATGTTGCAGACAAATTCTATGATTGTAACTTCAAGTGTCTTGCCCACCGTCTTGATGTAAGAGGTGGCGAAGGTCGACTATTGTCTCTAGTTCACGAGCAGAGAGTTGTGAAAGACAGAGTCGAGCGGCACATTTGAGAAGACAGCAGGCAACCACGTTGCCTGTCACTGGCGCAGCGTAGGCTGGTTTGGCGTGCATGTGAGTCTTGGAAAGGGTCTGCGCGCGAATCGATGAGCGTTAAGGTCACAGCACCTGGGAAAGAGATCAGCGAACTTTGCTTGGAATTTATGCCAGCACAATACCAGTACTTACAAGTATGTGCATATCGGCGGCCTCTCAAGCTGTAAAAATAAGGACTGTCCCCTTGGAATAGAAAAGTTTGAATAGAGTAGCAAGCTTTCGCTATTCCAAGTGGCAGGTGTGCTTCGATTGTACTGGAATGAAGCGTGACTCATACAGGTCCAGTTCCGTGAGTCGAAGTGCAATGTAACTGGTTCAAAGCGTATCATACACAGTTTTTGCCGATGATAGAGCATAGCCAGGAGTTTGAGTATGGAGGTAGGCGATGGTGAGAGTGACAGTTGTGCCAAAGTTGTGTTGTATTGCACCGGCGGCCCGGGCCGAAGGTAGCACCGTCACTGGGTCACCATGTCACAGCCACGCCATTTCCGTGACCATCACGCGCGTGCTCTGAGCGGGACGCGGCTCCTTTTTCGTGTGTCTACCACCGTCCTCTTGCTCTCCAGTTCACTACGTCTACATGTCTCTGTCGAAACTGCCTGAGGAGCTGCTACGCGAAATACTGAGCTATTGCCTTCTCGTCTCGCCGGAAGACTTCTGCGGGTTCCCGTCACGCTTTGCCTTGCCATTATGCTCTCCGCGACGACGCCGGGACAGCGACGCCGTCAACGCACGAAAGGCACATAACATCTTACTGGTCTCGAAATGCTGGCTACGCATTGGTACACCTCTTCTCTACTCATCGCTCGCGATCGAGAACACCGAGCAGACGCGGGCAATTACGGCGCTCTTCAAGACAAACCCGCGGCTGGGCGCCGGGGTCCGGCAGGTCAAGCTACTGGGAGGATATGGGCGTGACCTACACACCGTGCTGAAGGGGGCGACGCGGCTGGAGACGGTGTTTTTGTATACGGGCGTGAAGAGCGCGGACAGCATCGCTGGGCTGAAGAAGGTCTTGCCACTCCTGAACCCGGCCAGTTTGTTCATCGAAAGCCGACCTGCGCCGCGCAACAAAAAGACCGAGGAGCTGCGGAAGGCGCTGGCGGACAGCATGGTGAAGTGGACGAATTTGGTGAGCACGCCGTAGACCCCATCTGAAGCCTCCCCGTGATTCCGTCGCTGTGAAGAAACATGTCCACTTCAACCCATATTACACCTTCCGTGCGCCGATGATCACGGCGCTCAAGACCGCCTGCAGCATTGAGGAGCTCTGGATAGACGAACTGTCGCTGATGGCACTCATGGATGAACATAACGATAGCGTCCCGGACATCATCTCTCAGAATGCCGCCATTCGAAAAATCCATGTACTTGGGAGACCTGAGGCGCAGAGTGGAGTCCCCAACTGTATGGAAGAGTTAGCCTATCCTGAACATGTTAGAAAGATGGTTAGTTATGAGAACTATTCCCAGCTAGAGTGCGTATCCGACAACACCGCCCAAAGTCGTGCTGACCATTGTCTTGCAGTGAAGCCCTTTCATTCCCGGCATACGACGGATCTGACTATTCGTCGGATTCAGACTTTGACGATGATGATGATTTCTTCATGGCCTTTCCTCCCCAGCTTGTCTTTATGGCTGATATCATGGCCGGTTATCCTTGAGCAATGCACCCGCAAGGCCTTCTTGTTGTATCACAGACTATTAGCAAGGCAAGTAGTGCAATGTTCTGGGTCTCAATGGCTACTCATATCTTTCTAAACATCGTTAGGATTGTGAAAAGAAAATGCTCTACAGTTGCATGCGCGGGACGCAAATTCAGACCGAAGTATCATTGCATACATTATTAAATCACTTATCCATGTTTTAGACCGCTTCACACTGGGCCATTGATAATGTTGCTGTCACTGTTATCCTGTCCCCGGTCTTGAGAAGAGATGATGTGGCATGTCAACGATGCCTGAATTTCATTTTTCACCCCAACGCCCAGTGTGTGGCGTGTGGCGTATCCAAACCGATGTCAAGGTTCACGCGTTCATTGTGGGGAGTCTTTGCCACAGATAGCTCTACATAATTCGTCTGGTTCGACATAGCCAATGGCTGGGGCATCGGGTCGGAGTCATCACTCATGGAGGCACTCGCTCTCGCTAAGTGTCTAGTTGCCCATACTCGGTGCTGCGAGTAAGTTTAATCGCATTTCACGTGAGTGATTCTCATATTTAGACGAAGTTGGCTCCTATATAATCTCCCCAAGACGTTCTAGTCGACAAGCAAGACAGGTCCATGACATAAAGCGCACGGCCATATCCCCACAAGGTTCTGGCATTAATACCCTCATCGACCATCGTACGATCCAACAACAATCATCTGCACTCTTCGCCCTTCCAGACAATCCTTCTCCAGCACTCGCAATGGCTGTACCCACCACGATGACTACGCTTGACCTGAGCGGCAAGTATGTCCAGGTGCGCACCCACCCTAGTCGTCTCCACCATCTCATTACAGTCAGTAACACATACTCCTCACATAGAACAAGTCCCTCTCCTCCGACGCCGACCAGCTATCCATTCTCTCCGCGCAGCAAGTGCCGGAGCCGCTCGTCAACATTGTCATGACGGCGACGCTCTCGCTCACCGTCCGCCACAACCCCGCCGCGGACGCCGAGACGATCGAGGTCGAGCACAGCCTCGTCGGCGGTGCCGGCGAAGGCAAGGTCTCCGAGGAGGTGCGCGTGCTCGACGGCGAGCCGCGTGCAGCCGAGAGCAGGCTCTTTGGTCCGACTACTGTCACTGCGCAGCGCGTGTCCGTCGCGCAGCTGCAGGGTGCTGGCATGCAGGCTGGCTGGGACGCCGCTACGGAGAAGGACGGTGTCGTGCTCATTAATGTGGAGAGCAAGAGCGGCGCTGGATGGACCTCCGTTGTGGTACGTTCATTGAATACCGTCTTAAATGGCTTGAGAATGGAGGCTAACCGTGCGGCCGTAGGCTTGGGGCATTCAGGACATCGATGGAGAGAGGAAGCACGTCAGACGCGCTGACTTCACCGCCGCAGATGGCCAGAAGTTCTATGCAACTCTCGTATTCGACTACGGTACGTCAAAATATACCTATACTAGCCAGATGGCACTCTGAACCCGTTCATGTTTTTCAGAGGGCCCAGCGAACTGAAGTCGTCCGACCTGCGAGTTGACAACGCTGCGTTATCTTGAAGTCCTAGCTGCTGAGCGTGATGCATTTAGTATTGTACGACTTATGGCATAATGCAGCTATACAGACTGGCCGTTTATCTCTCAAAAAATATGAGGTTATCCGTGTGCACTCTCCTGCATGCCCACGCCCGTACGTACCTTCGTTTTGCGGAATCTTCCGCTACGCCTAGCATGTTTCCAGGCTCGGATAGAACCGACGCCACAACGCCATTGATGCCCTTCAGTCGATGGCAAGTTTGCAGGGCGACGTCTCTGGCTTCCTCTCCTGGCGTTTACAACCGCTACCTCTTGTGTGGTCTGCGGGGCCCCGTCCTAGCGCTCTCGGGAGTTGACGTCGGCGCTTGCAATCGTGCCTCTTTCCTGTCCCGGACGCTCTCGCGTGGGCCACCGAGCAATGTCCAATATCTCCCTCATCGCGCTTGCCAACTTGGCTTTCAACTGTATCGACGACCAATTTGACGTGCATACCTGGCTCCGGGACATGTTCTTGAAGAGTTCCGAGATAGGGGCGACCAGCTTCATTGCTCAACCCCAAGACGTTGCTGCCTCGGATGCGTCGAAGCTACCTGAACACGGAGCTGTAATGATGTCGCGTTACTGGCTCGAAAACAGGTTCGCCGACTTGGATGTCGAGGGCAATATTACGATCCTTGCATGCAAACATCCCAGCAGCGCTATGTTCTCAGTCAACCTCGAGGGGACAACCTGAAGGCAAGTGATGTTGTGAGCATCAGTGTGCTTTTATGGACTGCATTAGCGGAGCCGGGACAAAGAGTTGAAGTAACATTGAGCAAGGTGTGCTGCGCATGTTGGTCTCCATATGACGCTGTTACAACATCCATGGCAGAAGGGCCCATGAGCTCGATAGCTTCCTTGACTTATTCCAAGCTCTTGATGAACTAGTCTGCATGATCGACGCAAAATTGGATTGACTCTTCATTCTTTTGAACTAATGCCATGCACCGCTCATGAGTTGAATAGCATTGCGCTCTCTTCACATCATACATAACGACGATCGTAGTCCCTGAGGTCACTCAAAGGCTCTCCATTGGCATTTTCATCCATTATTTCCAGTACAACGCCCAAGCAGTACATATGCATACATACAGCAAGCAAACGGCCCCATTCGTCAAACCCGAGCACCACCATCACTGAGTCGCCACATACTTCGTCAACGTTGAGATTGACGGCGAGAAGAAATACTCTCCACCGCGTGGGTCGACAAACTTCTCCAAGAATGTCGTGTGCTCTGTCGACTTCTCGGGGTTCACGCCCGTCATGAAGCGGTTCTCCGTCGGCTCCTTGCCCGTCTGGCCGAACAGGGGATCGTGGCCTGGCACGATGGGCTTGTTCGGCGGAAAGTTGGTATCGTTGTACCAGCCTGGGGAACATGCATGTATTAGATGAGGCACATCCGAGGACAAGAAGGCATAGGGAGGTTCGTACCGCATTGAATGTGTCGGAAGCCGCGTTCGATGCTGCTTTGGTATGCACACAGGTGCAGCCCGCGGTCCTCGGCCGTCCCGTTTGCGCGTTCGTCTTCCGAGACTTCGGGACCGTAAGGCATGTTGTGTCGCCGTATGCTGAAGGTGTGCATCAACAGACTGAGTGACAAGAGAAAGAGTTCGTGAGACGCACAGATGCTTGTGCCGCTCAGACTCGGGCACGTCGTTGCGCGGATTCGACTTGCGCATGTGCGCCGCGAACGGACACTTCCTCTGGTCCTTGTCGTTCTGATCAAACTCAAAGTTGTTCACCCGCTTGTCGTCCTTCGCGATCTCCGGTGCGTCGTGGTCCGGGGACACGGACACCGCCGTGCCTTGAGATATGCCCAAGACAATCAGTATGCAAGGGCGTCAGCCGTGCAATGCAAACGTACCGTTCTTCCACCGACCCATCAACCTCGCACCCAGCTTCTTCGCCGCGTCGTCGGAGGCAAGGCTGGAGAACACCTTGACGCCCTCCCTCGCGAGGTAAGCATCGAGCTCGGGAACGAGGTTGTTGAGCTTCCGCGTGGCAATCAAGCTGCCGTCCTTCGCCCACTCCGGCCGCTGCGCCGCTTGCTCGTCGCCCTGGCGCCCCATCACAATAACACCAATCGGAATAATCGGCGTGCCCGTGTATCGGATCTCCTCGCCCGGATCCTTGGTCGCGTATGTGATGCCCTTCACCTGCGGGTTCGTGAACCCGCCGCCGCGCCAGCCAAAGTGGTCGTTGATGCCCTGCTCGCCTGGTCGTGGGTAGCAGTATAGTGATACGACCTTCTTGATGCTCGACCGCTTCGGTCCATAGCTGAATGCCGCCTCGAGCTCCTTAATGAACTTGAGCGCGTTATCGTTATTGTAGGCTGTAATGAGGAAGATGCCGTCGATGTTCGCCTTGTACTCCGCGTCCCAGTCCGGCGACCAGCTCCCGCCGCGCGCGATGCCCGCGTCGCCGAGCGACTGCGCATCAGCCATCTGGCCACGGACAAACGCGGCGTCGCCGAGCTGTGTCGGGTCGAGGCCGAATCGCTGAATCCCGATGCTGGTGAAGGCGACGTTGAACCCGATAAACGGGTGGTTCGGGTTGTCGCGCGCGCCCGGTGGCGGGTCGTACACGAGCTTGTGGGAGGTGACGATGTGCGGCAGGGCAAAATCTCTGAAGGTCTTGCGGAAGCGGTTGACGTCGGTAATTTGGAAGTAGTAGAAGTGCTCCAGTGCTTTGGGCAGGCCCGGACTGCATGAATTGGGATATAAGTAAGCATGTACTAAATATCCAAAATGCGCGCACTCACAGAATGTCACCTTGCAGATTCTTTAGGCCGAGCGGATCAGGGTTCTCAACCCTATTAAATTCTATAATCGACACTCTTTCCACGCCGTTAGTTGTAATTCTTTGCCTCAACCGAAAGCTGACTTACTGATCAGGGTTGGTATGTCCTGCCTCGTCGAAAACATTGATCTGTTGAACTCATAGGCAAATTAATTCGAAGTGTGTTTTGTGTGATGAATACTCACCTCGAACACAATCACATCTGCATTTTCAGATGTCTAGAAAATGGATTAACAATGACCAGGTCAATATGGCTTGTGACTACACACCTTCGTGACAGAAATGCTCTTCGAGTAAGCCTTCGCTTCAACAAGCTTCGACCGAGCCTTCGACTGATCGCGGGATGCATAGAACGTGAATATTAGCTTAGTGTCCGCTTGATGAGATTGCATGATAGAAACTGTGGTGCCGTCCTGGGAATTGTGCATGGCCCCTGGATTTCCCCATCGGTTCACGAGCATGTTTCTAACACGACGTTGATCTCGAGTGTAGTCGAGGCTGACGCCTTGATTGTACGATTGCTTCGAAATCTGTGGAGCCACTTCGTTAGTTTGTATCCTAGATAAGTTGTATCCCAGATAAGGATCCTGAGGACGGACGTACACTTTTGATAGTGGCTTTCCAACCAGCCGGAACGGCGAAAATTTCGCTTGGACCATTTTGCAAACCGACTACAAGACCAAGAGATAAGCTCAATGTTTCATGTGATCATTGGCAATGGCTCGGTCACTAACGAGAACCATCTGGCCGCTTCTCGCCTGGCGTAGGCTTATATTCCGTCCCGTGCGAACGGACTACAAGTCGAGGAGATGAGCCCAATATTTTGTGTGGTCAGCAATGTTTCGGATCACTTACGAGAATCACCCGGATGCCTCTCGTAAGGCGTAGGATTATGCTCCGTTTCCGGCTTCTTGTCGTCCTCTCTTTTGTTGAGCGGCTCAGCGATGCCTTTGCCTGGTACGTCTCCGGGAGGCGGTGGTGAGCCGGTGCTTAAGCGATTCGTCTTCGCCGGTCCCCAATACGGAGGGCCAAAGAACGGCGGATGACTGGGAGGCTTGGGCGGTCCTGAGGGTTTGTGCCCTTCCTGTGACGGGCCCCAGTTCGGAGGACCGAAGAACGGCGGGTGGGTAGGAGACTTTGGCGGCCCGGATGGTTTGTGGCTTTCCTGCTGCGGACCCCAGTTCGGAGGACCGAAGAACGGCGGGTGGGTGGGAGACTTGGGCGGGCCTGAGGGTTTGTGGCCTTCCTGTGACGGGCCCCAATACGGAGGACCCCACTGTGGTAGCCGCCGCCCTTTCGATGCAGGCGGCGGGGGACCAGGAGGGGCACTGGAAGGAGACTGTGCTTTCATGACGAGCGGTGGTGGGCCTGGCGGCGAACCCCAGCCCGGAGGAGCAGACGGTCTGCAGAGCAGTCAGGGCGACACATGACGCGGACACGACAGAGGGCGTACGGTGGCATCTAGGCGGATCACTTTGTGGTGGGTGGGACGTGCAGTTGAGAAGCAGGTCGAGGGCCTTAAAAGATGTGGAACGCGAGCGCAGACCGCGACGGCAAGCTGTAGCCTTTGATAAGTATTGGTTGCACCGTGAGCCGTACATCCGGAGACTCCGGCTCCCAAGCGTGCCAATCACTCGGCGAGGGCTTGACTCCGAATCACTGTGATCAAGTAGTTAGTTGGGATGAATGTTGCAGGCTCGTTCTGGTACTCACTTCATATAGGACCCTGAATGCCGTCATCCATCACGGTCAAATCCTCCAACGGTGAATGAGACCTTATGTCTTCCAATTGTCTGAGAGAATTCCCTCGACCAGGCCTCGGGTTTGTGGAGATGTATCCGGCTTCCTTGTGTGCAAGGCCTGAGAACCTAGCCGAAGCATGGAAGATATGGTGGCGACAACTCAAATCATAACCCCGCAATACCCACGTCAAACGCTTGATATGCACTGTACAGCTGATCAATCGCGTACGCATAATGAGGGAACATGACAAATGAATCTTGCTCTATCACGCACTGGTGCATCAGCCTTTTCATGCACAAGCCATCCTGACTCACATCACATCATCAGAAACCGAGAACAAGAAATAATGGGTGGCAAGCACCATGACGCGCACTAAACCATGCCCTCCCATACGAAAAGTTGATGTTAATAGTTGCGTCTAGATCTAGTCACGATCACTCCTTATCTTCAAATAGAAGCAGGACATCACGGCATCTCTCTCCTGATCCGCTACTGTATGGTCGGTATATGCGGTCCTCTAAGCAGATAGTAAGTAACTCAGATAGAACACATCGGCTTGAATCACATACTAGCAGCATGAACGGTAGCAACTGGCCGAACCTCAATGAGGTCAGCGACTTCTTTAGGATAGAGCTGACTGACGTGGTCGGAGTTGCACTTGGTGGTTCTCCGAGCGATGATTTTTCGGAGACTCGATGACTGGCATATGCGACGCACAGCCTGCAGACTGGTGTCTCGGGCGAGAATACAGCAATCCATTGAGATTGTCTGAAGCGAAGGCGCTGACTTGAAAGCCTCTATCAATGGTGCAGTCAAGTCGGTATCATAGTTCACGATGTATACAAAGTTCTATCCACGTCCGCAGGCGTTAGTGATGTAGCTTGCAGTACACGTTATGAGTACTTACCAACGCAGACGACTGCTCGACCAATGACCGGGTCAACGCAAGTACCTCTCCGTGCCCGCCTCGATTTGTATCTCGACTGTGGATGTATACTTGTACTGGATGCATGCGCAGGACCGCAAAACGCAGACCTCCGTAATAACCGAGTGGCGGGTAGAGCGTTGATATATATACCGCGTGCAAGTTTTGAGCATACTTCGCAATGATGAAGAGGTCATCTCCATATCCTCCCTCAAGTCTCAGATTTCGTAAGGCGCGGCCAAGCGTGGCAGGGTTAGCCTTCACCTACTGGGCGACTACGCGTGCGTGGGAGCCCGTGCGGATGCAGACGGAACGGTAGAGGTGGATTTTGCCGAGGCGATGCCAGTCCTTGCAGACACAAAGGATGTCCCCAACGAACGAAGGCGGGCGGCTCTCAAATTCGGTGTCGGGTTCGGGTGGGATGTGGTCCTCGAAAAAGCAGGATGAGGGGACGTAGAAACAGTGGTAGAGGATCATGTCCAGAAGCTCCTCAGGCAACGAGTCCAGGAGAATTTTCGATCTTGGCATCTTGAGATTAAAGCGGAAGCAAGCAGATTGGTGGTTGTGGAGGGTTCTGAGAGGTCGTTTAAAGGTCGCTCGGGATGGTGGTCCGACAAAGAGCCGCCCTCGTAGACTCAGCGTCTCCAAGCGTCCGTGGGAATAACAACCAAAAACAGGTTTTGAATTTTGTGGCGTGAGAAATCCAAAGGACTCATCCTTCGTTCTGTTTCGTTAGATTGCTATGGTGTGACACGCTTGTGTTTCATGGACCAACGCTGTGAGCCAGACAGAGATGATGAAACGCGTTTATGAGCTAAGTAAAGCTTGCAGCGTGTAGTATATATTGAGTACGATTTACATGCTTACGTTGAATTGCCAGTGAGCCGAGAACGATCACAGGATTGTCTACCTTCTTATCTCATCACAAAACTCGGAGTTTCAAGAGTTCACCAACCTTCTCAGCAGTTTCGTGTGCTTCGCTGGCTTGTCTGGGCTCACACCGGTCACGAATGGTCCTTTCTCGGCGGCGAGGGTGTTCAGCTTCCTCCTAGTCCTAGTGGCAATCAGGCAGTCTTCCTTCGCCCACCCCGGACGCTTCGTAGTCTGCTTATTGCCCCTACAATCCATAACAACAAGGGAAATAATGTGGATGAGTCACCTTATTTGGACATTCGCCAACACACACGGCTGCTTGACCCACGGCCAGATCAAGGATAGCACTGTTCAGTTCTGGTGGTGAAATAAAGCGGGACCATTTTTGACAATTTCTTTTAGACGCATGCATAAGACTTCGTGACAACGATATGGCGAGTTTATAGGATATGTTAGGCAGCGGGACACCTGAAGTAATCGCTGAAGTTGCATTTAGTCTGCCTTTTTCTTTCTTTTTTTCTTTCTTTTTTTCTTTCTTAGGGTAAGAAAAAAAAAGAGGCATCTGTTACACCTGTGCTTGCTTTGTGTTACAAGACACGCTCCCAGCATTCGGACTACATAGCGTGGGAGGTCCGCTGAGGGCAATGACAGTGATCATCATCGCTCGGTCTCTCCAAGTTGCAATAGATTTTCCACGTCAGCAGGGCAAGAACATGATGGGGGCTGGCAGAAGTAAAAACATAAGTAGCAGCGGAGATGTCATAGCAAAAACACTGACCCTAGCTCGCCAATAAACATGAGTGTCCCACGACGCGTCAACTCCGGCAGCCCTGCGGCCGCTAGCCTCCTCTTTAATACCGGCGGTCGGTAGCGACTGCTCAGTTGACTCATATTGACGGCCAAGGTGCGAAGGTTAGGGGAAAGACAATAATAGGTCTTGTATTTCTCTCCACTTCGAAGACGAGATATCGGACAGCTGATACGGCCCTTGGAGGATGCAAACAGAGATACCGGGCGTTTGGTTCTTCAGGGCGGTGAGATTCCAGAGGATCCCTATGACACCGAATGAAGAGAAATCAAGCCGCACGAGCTGGAGATTTGGGCATGTTGATAGGTTGATATCTTCCCAATCTTCGCAGTTATTAAGCAATATCCAAACAAAGAGACATTAACAGACTTACTTACCTATAAGCCAGCCGGGGCTCACTAACGCAAGGGCTTTAAGGTTTTCTCCGGCTTTGCTGAGTACCCGGTTGAGGAACGGAGGGTCAAGGCCGCCAGTACGTAGAAAGCGCAATGACCCGGGAGCGAGTGCTGAAAGTAGAGAGGCCGCGTTAGCAGCCATCACATGATCAGCTTCAGGAATATGGAGCACGTCAACAACAGCAGGGCGCAAGCTGTCGTGATGATTTGGCGGAACAAGGCCATAAGCGAGGTGACCACAGTGGATTTCCAGCGCGTGGGTGTGCCCGAAGCGCTCGATGAACTCCCATAGAAGCGAGCCTGTGTATGGAACACCACACTCACTTTGTAGAAGAGGGAATGTCGTGATATGTTTAGAAGATGGTCGACTGTCCCCAACGATGTCTCCGGGACCAACGTCCCGCGCACTCGCGATTTCTTTGTCCGGCAGTTTTTGCCTGTATGTCGACCAGAGGCTGATGGCGTGTGCGCGAGGCAGCTTGCTAAGCATTCCGTTCAATAGTTGCATGCTGCAGGGCCATGACACGCGAAGCGTCCAGACCACCCCACACACCTCTGGGAAGGCTGCTAACATATCCGACAGCTTCTCTAGACATGTGGCACAGGTCCCCATCGACCCTGTCCTCGAAATCTCGCCGACGAGTATGTGCGTATACATGCGCGTGGATAAGAACGCTTGCCACGAGCGCTGCACCAGAGCGCACGATGCCAGACTGTTGCGGTCCTTCAACAGTGGCTCAAAGATCAGGTCGAGCAGCACGACCGGGAGGTGGGGTGCTTCTTTACGGGAGGGCTGAATGAATAAATTGAGGATGGGTTCAAGAGAGAGAGGCTCAGTCGAAACGATGGGTGGGTCCATGGAGAAATTGCTGTTGAGCGGTATGGTGGTCGACTCAAACGCCACGAAGCCGCAAAGCACAAGGGGGATGCAAAAATAAAATCCTATACGTGAGGCCATAAAATCCGAATAACGGCCCTTGGGGGACCTCCCCCTTCGGCACAAAGCATAAGGCCGCATTTCATGCAGCAGGGCCCGATACCGCCAATAAGTCCACGCCATCCGGGATAACAATGCACAGCTCTAGAGCACCAGTAGCCCTGCCTCATGGACTAAACCTCCTGATTGAAATCCTCAGAGAGAACAGATTAATCATGGCCCATGAGCAGTGGCCTCGCAGATGCATAGCATAACTTGAAGGCGTAGCAGGCGTAGTAAGAAGAGGAATGAGACGCGATGAAGATGGCGCGCAGCTTTGCCGCAAGGAACTGAACAATAACGAAGAAGCCACGTGTGGGCCACGCGAAATGCCACGTTGTTTGCCAGATCTTGCAAAGATCGCGGGGGCCCTAATCAACTATCGTACGGTAAGACCCTCAACCTAAAGGTATCGGGAATTACGATCATTCACACGGCCTATATATGCATGTCGGATCAATTTTTGCGCGGCCGGCAGTGGACGGCAGTGCCCGCCGCACTCGGTCACGTCGAGAACTCCTTCTTCCTTTGCTCATGTTGTAGGTACAAGCTGTGCGAAGCAACTCAGTGTTTTACTTTGGACCTTCAGCAGGCTAATGCCATGAAATTAATATTTGTCAGAGCTAGTAAACCATCAACGATATGAGTTCAGCTCAGACCAGCAAGTACAATGTCCCTGAGCTGTAAACATTGTTACTGTGTTATATTGCTCAACCCATGTCACCCAGCATACGATAGAGCTGTCAGTAGCTGGTACTTGTCCTCTGACGGATTCTCAACTGAGGTGTCGGCACGGCAAGAAGAACATTATTACTCTAGTGACTTGTCACCGTCACTAAGTTGAAGCAAGTAGATAAGTATAAGTAATAGTGTGACCATTACTTATCCAATCCAACCACAACGAGCTCTTGGGCCTAGAAAGACGCATAAAAGAGGCTTGCGTGTTCGTAAAAGTCATGTACGAGCTATTTGAAGTGGCGAAAACACCATACTATGAGTTTATATACTCTGGAAAAAATCCCGGATAACCCCCCTCCCCTGCCCCATGTCAGGGCGCTTACGGGTGCATGCACCTTGGCAAAGCATGCATCCCTGTGGGCGCTACACTCATGATGGCGCATCAACGCATCATCCCGCTGCCAGTTTCTAAATCTCGACAGACCGTCGGCGCCTACCTCTCTTTCCCTCACCGTCATCGGCCCACGCTCCTAAAGCTATTCATCTGCCTCGAGTGAGCTGAGGTACATCTGCTCATCCTTTCAATGTCGTTACAATCTTGCTCATATGCTTCCATTATAATGATTGTAGGACGTCGGCGCCGCAGCGAAACTCCGACTGACATATTCAGGCC
>JAKOGH010000476.1:0-23929 GCA_024811115.1 Terana coerulea
TCGTCAGGTAGTACTTCTACCGGACTGCGTTTTCCAAACTGGAGCGCCCATCCTTCCAGATGATGGCCGGGTTTCTATCCTTGAGCCAAGTGATGCCAAGAATGACTTCCTCTCTGCCTAAGTTCGCGACGAGGGAAGTTTGTTCGAATGGTGCCGACCTCCCGACCGTCATAGGTATTTCTACTTCATGTGTGATGCGCCCCGAGGTTTGGGGTGCCGTCGACGTTAAACACCGCAATGGTTCGCTCGAGTTTTCGTGATTTAAGTTTGAGTTTCTTCACCATTTTCTCGGATACGAACGTTCTCCTGCTCCCGAGCCTACTAGGGCAGGTGTTTCGACGATTTTCTCTCCTTTCAACGTTATAGGGATGCGCATGACATTGCATTCATTTCCGCTATAAGTACAGAGTAGGTGGAGATGCGGACAGGAGCTGACGTCGAGGCAGGCTCCTTTAGGAAAAATCCTTTCCAAGCCCTTTGGCGAGGTTCTTGCGCTGCTTTTTGGAAAGCGAGTCGATGGTGCTACGATGACCATTTCTCCGTCCTCGTCTTCTTCGTCAGAGTCCTCTGACTCCTCGCTGCTAGAGTCGCCGTTCGTGATAACGGTGGCCCGACGCACCGTGGTGCGCGGCTTCGGCTTCTTTCCATCGTCTTTGGCCGGAGGGTTTCCTTTTGGTTGGGGCAATCTTTAGCGAGATGTCCTTACCTCCACAGTTGTAGCATAGGCCCTTCTTTCTGGCCTCTTGCCTTTCCTCTTAGTTCTAATCGCATCTACGTCCATCGCGTTCTCATCCCTATCTTCGGATTTCAGGCGATCGGTGACGCTTGTCTTCATCGTCGTCGTCTTCGATGAATTTAATCACCGAGTCATACCAGGGCTGATAGCGTGGTTGGTTTTACCGCTGAGCTGAGGCGGATCTGGTTCTTCATGTCGACGGGGATGCATTTCTTTGAAGCTCCGGATGAGCTGGGCGTCGGTGTCGCTGCCTTTGAGCTGTAGCGAGGTGTCTGAATTTGATCACTGTTTCCCTGGTGTCTTTTCTTGTCTCGTTCGGATCTGTTTTTAAGGCGTTCGATTTTCCTTAAAGCGTTCGAGATATCGTCGCGTTGAACGAAGATCTTGTCGAAATCGTCCCAAAATTCGGCGAGAGTGCCGGGATATCCTTTATCTCCGTATTCGTCGAGTTTCAGATCTGCCCAGGATTTGGCTGATCCTTTCGTCATATAAGAGAGGGCGAAGATGATCCTTTCTTTTGGAAGAGCGAAATCGGTGGGGTATGCTTCAAAATAAAGGTGACAACCTCTTTTGAATTCCTTGACGCGTTTTTCTGAGCCGTCAAACTCATCTGGGGTCCTCAGTTTGGTTGCTTTCGAGGATTTCTTCGGGGTTGCTCCCGTCGAGGTTGAATTTGCCGTGATTGCAGCCTTGATTTCCTGTATCCCTTGATCTACATCCGCGAACTTCTGGGCCATCCTTGTTTCCATTGTCTGTGCCATTCCCTGTTTCTTCACTATTTCCGTTCGATATTTCCTGGCTTTCTGCTCGGTGGGATCCCGAGTTAGAGTGTAGAATTCGATTTGTTTGTCTAGACACTCGAGGAAATGTTCGAATGTTACTTCAACTTGATTGATGAAAACGGTGAAGGGTTCGTCGGTTTGGTTGACGATGAAATTGGGGTTGACAGGATCTGGGGATTGGAATCGGATGTGGAGGATGAGATGGTTCGTGGGGTCTGGTGTTGGCCTCTGGTACACGGTTCGTAACCTTCGGTGGGTTGGATCGTTTTCTTGTCTGGTGTGTTTCGGTTCTTTGCAGGGGTTTTCGTCGCAGAATCGTAGGATTCCTGTGTCGGTTGCGAAGTTGACGTCTGTTCCTGATTTCAGATGAAATCGGTGTGTACGGAGCGTACACACAATTCCTGCCGTGGTGGTTCGGTGAGCCCTTGTCCTTGTTACAGGACCAGGGTTGGAGTTTCGGGATAACTAGTTAAGTAGTCGGCCGTTCGGTGGGTTCTGGGTGACTTAGACTCAAAAGAGTCGGTCGGTTCGAAACTGCGATCTAATGTTAAGACCAAAGGTCGTTGCGCAATGAGCTGGGGGCTCAATGCGACTCTGAGGCTATTACGGAGGTTTCCCTCTAGCACGCAGAGACTGACCAGAGATATCGATGTTAATAAACAAAGAGATCGCAGTTAAGGCTATGAGGCCTTGACTGGTCGATCTTTATACTACTGTACAAGATAGTGGCGTGGGAAGCATACTACGTATCCGTACTAGTGTTGAGACTAGTAGATGAGTCTGGGCAGGGCGTAGGGTACGCTACGCTAGCTGAGTCATAGGGCATAGGGCGAGGTGAGTCATGAGTCGCGAACCGAGCCGATATTGCTAATCGTTCGAGTAAAAGAAATAACTCTGTCCGTAACACCGACGACTCGGAGGGAGGCGAGCATAGGGACTATGTATTTCTCAGGGTGCTGGGTACAGCTTACGCAGGTATACTTCATGTCTGAGCTGTTTATAATGTGCACTAAACCGGTCTGATGATGGGATATAGGTGGGCGGACACGGTGAGCCCTTCGATGGCTCCCTGAATTGATGGCTTACGCGCTATTTCTTTCAGACTATATCATCTTTAACGACATTCATTCTTGCGATGATTCTGCACCCCCACGAACAACAAGCGGCGCAAGACGAGTTGGACCGGGTTATTGGTCAGGACAGGCTCCCTACATTTGAAGATCGCCCGTTGTTACCGCGTGTATCCGCCATTCTAAAGAGGTCTTGAGGTGTGCACTCACACCTGATATATTCTGTGGGACTTATCACTAAGTACCTGTTTAGATGGCGACCGGTGACCCCGCTAGGTGAGTTATGGTGCAGCAGTTGGTGGTTCAGCGCAGATCTCGACGAATGACGTGCACCTGTTAGGTGTGCCGCATATATCTACTGCTCAGGATCAATACAAAGGCTATGATATTCCTGCGCGGTCAATAGTAATTGGAAATGTCTGGTACGCACTTGAGTTCACGATTCATAGGGTTTTACTCAGCCGCTGTAATACACAATTAGGGCTATACTTCACGACAAGAGTCGGTATCAGGATCCTGACACCTTTAGCCCCGGTCGTTACCTCACTCCGTCAGGCCGACTGAACAAGCAAGCCGCCGAAGTCACAAACACCGCCTTCGGCTTTGGCCGTAGGATGTGCCCCGGCCGTTACCTTGCCCAAGACACTCTCTGGATCACCATGGCTTGCCTTCTCGCAACCTTCAAGATTGAGAAATTTATTGATGAGAAGGGAGATGTTGTTGAACCCAGCGGTGAGTATAGTCCTGGCTCGATCAGGTATGTGCAATTGCATCTAAGCACCGTCCTGGGTTCCTAAATCTTTTACCCTATAAGCTTCCCCAAGCCGTTCAAGGCGGCATTCAAATCGCGATTCCCGGAAGCGCAAGCACAAATGTTCCGTCCCACCATACTAAAAATTAGTTTGGTCTGCGTGCTTACCGTTGTGCGCGCTGCGCTGGCGGAAGGAATGTTGGCCCAGTTGTAACTTGTGCTGATAGCCTTACCGAGCCTTCAAGCTTCAAGGACTACTAAGTGAGTACTTAGTAGGTACTGTGGCAGCCCACAAACTTGAACTGCATCGGTGTAGGACCAACACTTGCTATGTTGGCCAAATTCTCTGGTATCCGCAATGAGTGTATCTCAAATGATACTCGCTGTTGCAGGGTTGAGATCATGTCCTACCATGTATAGAGATCCTGAAGCGCCGCTGGACGCAGTTCCGGGATATTCCGGCCGCTTGGTGGCGTTTGAACGCCAATAGGCGTCTATGATCACTTTGCAACCACCACGACGCATTCAATGCTTGCCACGCTTGAACGGAGTCAGTCAATGATACGGCTGAGTTCCCGTATTCAGCATGTATTCAGGAGTCTGAAATTGGGATAACAGGCTGAGATCGGCGTATGAACGGTCAGAAGAATATTAATACGTCGCATTCAAGTTGCTGACATCCTCCCTAGCTCGACTTGCCATTTATACCATATAACTCACTCCATAATCTTTCGATAAATAATCGTGCGAAAACACCGCATCACAACTCTCGGTGTCGATCATCCACCTCCCACTCGGGTCATGTAGCATCACCGTCACCGAATTGAAGCTGCCCGAGGCATGGCCATGGTCCGTGTGGCTCACAGATCGCCAGAAGCACGAAATCGAATCGCTTCATATGTTCAACGGTCCCAAGCGATCGGAGACCTCTTCACTCAGGAGCTTCTGGCTGAGGAGAAGCACCTCGGGGTGTTCGGTCGAGGTGTGCACGTTCTTCATGTGATTTATTTTAACCAGCCCCTGACAGCGATGGTTAGACCCTGCAGACCACGATGTGAATGCTACAGCCGCAAGCAGCACCGGAGAGGCTGAAGGTCATGACGACGGACCTTGATCTCGACTACCTGCGTCAGCCTCAAAACTGGACGCTGCACTTTCACATGCCAAACCCCACCTTGCGACCTTTTCGGCAAAGACTAATGCTATGGCGCTGACGACGATTATTTCTCAACAAATCCTGTCCAACCAGTGCATCAGAATGCTTCCGCTCTGTGTCGCCAGGATCCCGGAAGTACTGCAAATACTTCCGTGGCCTTTGTGGCGTTAAGCGCCCATTATAGGCACTGTGCATGTGCAGCCATGATAGAGTACTGGAGGGCCTCCGGCGTACTTGTTCTGAGTGCAAACGGCCTATCCGAGTCCCAATAAGCGGACATCTGGCTACCCATATTCTCGGGCACTCGATCGACTCTTTCTCGGGGTGCTCGGAGGCGGCGGACAGAGCTGCGCTAGCCTGGCTGAAGTGTCCACAAAAGTGCGCACTTCTTTCGATTTATTGCGGAAGCTCCTGAGTGCTATTTTTAAATTCAAAGTGGATGGACTGAATGTCGGTAACCAATCACAACTCGTCAGGCGGGGACGGCGGAGGATGGCACCGCATGGCGAGCAAGCTTGAGGCTTGCAACTGCAGACCTCGAGCACTCATGTCAGCCTCAGAACCCGCCGGATGTTCGTCCAAATTGCATATTCACCATGCTTCTTCTGAAGCTGCAGATCGAGGACGGATTGGGACGTGGCTGGCGATGTGGCTGACTGCTGGTTCAGTGAAAGGTATAAAATACCCCCAGTTAGCCCGTCTTCCCTCATCGCATCTTGCACCCCACACCCACACCCATCCCTCCCACGCTATCCACACACTACACCATGCAGCACTACGCTTCCCCGTGCCCATGGTCGTCGCCCCCGAGGCGGCCCTCTACATCCCCCACTGCGCCAACATGTTGGAGAGGCCGGACCTCATCCCGCTCAGCGAGGCCCGCAAGAACCCGAACATCGTCCTTCGCGCCCTCCGCTTCATTAGGCCGCGCAGGACGCCCTCTTCCTCCTCGTCCTCGACCTGTGCGTCCTCGACCTCGTCATCGTCGCAGGCGACCTCGACATCGACGACGCGCACGTCGACCACCACCTACGTCGACCTCGAGGCCGCGCCGGCGCGGCTGCTCTTCAAACTCCAACTTCCATCTCATCCCTCTCGATGTCGCTCGGGAACGCTACGACATCAAGTACCGCAAGGAGGGTTACGAGATGCAAGTTTTGGCGGGGCTATGGTAGATTAAGGTACGCCATCGTTTCAGGGTTTTTCGGGGACCGTGGTGGGTGGTGTGGAGACACGGGCGGGGGCGGATGGTGCGGTGTGCGCAGCCGCATTTGAAGTCCTTCGTTGGCGGTGGTTTGGGGGGACGAAGAGGGGTCGCAGACGAGGGGTGGAAGGTGTAGTGTGCACAGCTGCACTTGAAGCCACTTGTCGGCGGTGGTCCGGCTGGCAGTTGGACGTTTATCCCCGAAAACCCTGGCCTGCTCCGGGACCCGCTGCGCTGATTGCCTTTTATTCCCCTGTTTATATAGCTGCGACCGACACCCCGACACCCCTTGCGCGCGCTTCCGACATCAGGCCGACCCTTTTAAATTTTGGATGCTAACACAGGCCCTGGAGGAGGGAGGCGCACTGATGTGGTGCGCCTCCTGGCGCAGACCTTTCGTGGTCTCCAGGATGAGTACCCGCCGAGGCTCGAGCGACCTTTCGGCGGGGAAACCAACATGCGCTTTCTTTGCTTTCTTCATGTGTAATGGCTACATACGAATAATCAGCCTGCACATTTCCCTCCTGCGTCTCGTTGCTGCGCGTGCTGTCAGCCACCGTCAACGCGCTAAGGTCTGCCCTTCGGCTATCACCGCGCCACAACGGGCAGACCGCGGGCGAGCACGGCCGCCGCTAAGCGCCTACGAGTTGATTCCTTTTGTCATGTCGGATTTTCCGTCCCTGCCCCGCACAGGCTATCTTCACCTCCCCCGTGAAAATACCTCGCCGAAGTACTGCAGGCAGATCTGGGAAGACTTCATGAATCACCGTGTGGATAATGCCCATGACAACCGCCGGTTATGGCCAATGGGCTCAAATTTCACAACTCGACTTGCAGTTTTCCTTCATAACTGAGAGGCCTTCTTGTGGCATAGATGCGCCTCGTACGCTTGCAATGCTTAGCTGCATCAAAGCTGCTAATGTTAATCCAGCCAATTGTCTACCTCGAGGAGGATGTACTGATGACGTTGGTGCGAGAGGCTCAGTTTAAGTAACGGCGTTGAGTTGTCTGTTAGCGCTACAGCCGAAAATTAGCCCGGTGATTGGCTGTATGTAGCAATTGTATTCAATTGCCGCTTTTTTCTTTATTCAGGCAGTACTGCCTGCATGCGACAAGCTCCAGGTTACGGCATCGTGCTGGCCGGGCGGCAGACTGGCCGGATCACCGAACTCGGTTGCATTGCTAAGTCAAACCAGGTGGTGTCCTATCTCACCTCTCGGTACTTCCCGCGTTGCTTGCAAGTAATGCACAGCTGTAAGGTCATCACCAATCAGCGGTCTCACACAAGCTCAGAGCCAACAACGAATACGTGGATTGTCATCTGCCCGCTGGCTCTCTTGCAATAAGGAACGTATGGTATGGCAGCAATGCCACTAAAGGATGATAGTTCTGACAATCACCCTTGTTGCAGAGCCATTCTTCATGATGAGACCAGGTATCCAGACCCAGATACCTTCGATCCATCTCGTTTCCTCACTTTTTTTTTTTTTTTTGTAATCTGTGAATTGATAAGGGAGCGCTTGAACGAACCGCATGAGCTCCGGTGCTAATAGATGTGTATCTACTGGGTCCGTTTGTGTTCGTATGTCTGTGATATCGACTCGCCGGGCATCCCCTCTGGGATAGATGCCCTTTTCTTCCCCCTTATGGACAGGAAGGGCCATCTCCGGCGGCACTCTGGCCTGAAACCCTTGCACACTAGGGAAAAGAAAAACAAATCGCACTACATGTAGGCTCTGAGGCTGACATAATCCTGGATGAGCACTCTTGCGATACTCATACATCTTTTCCCGTACTCCATACAAAGATCAAGCCACATGCCAGTACAGAGGGTTCTCTTGCGAGGCCCACCACATGTTACTCAACTTAGCCAACATGTGTCACTGGGTGTCAACTTAAGCCCGAACAATTCGGACCGACAGAGAATTTAAACCTCTCGGGCTGGAGACGGGGACTGCCCTGTTCTGCCACAGCTCGCTGGTTGTCCACAGTCCTCAGAAGGTTATCCTTGCCTGGATCAAACCATGCTACTTAAACTCTAGCTCAGGGTTAACCAGTTTCCCATTCCTCGGTATACAGTTTGCTGATGCCATCAGGTGCAGATTCCCAGTATGTCCTCAGTCTCTGTCTTGCCACAGGTGACCTAGATCATAAGTTCCAGAAGTGTTGTTTATCCGCGACTAACGTCCCCAATTTTCCAAATGGGGAGAGGGGTGGCCTGTCAATTACGTCGGCTTGTTATTATAACAATACCCCTTCTTATCAACCCCTATCTTTTCAGACCCTTTCGGGCTTTGAACTGTTCAAGAACAGCCCAAATTGGGAAGGTGACACAAGCTTCTGTAGTCTTTCTTCGCACCTCCTTTATTAAAGGAGGGCTTGTATCACGGGACGTGGATTAACAATGCTGCCACGTGCGGGTCGAGTTTTTGTAGTTATCTTTCACACCTCCTTTATTAAGGGAGGACTCGAACACCCAGCCTTTAAGGCGGCTATGACCCCACCCAAGGATACAGACTGTTAGGCTACCGTGCCCTCGTTTTCCCTTACATCTAGGAGGGCAAGTTAAACGTGGATGTGCCAGATCCATACAAAGCATCTTCTAGCTACGGAAGGCAGATATGTCCAGGACGTCATCAGGTCTATGACATGCTTTGGATCACAGTCGCTTGCATTTTGGCCACTTTCAATATTGAGAAACCCGTGGACAAGGCCGAAAATGTAGTTGAGCCAAGCAGTGAATACACGTCAGGCACGATATAGTCAGTATGATGCACCTTCATCTATAGACTTGTACATTGCTCACATGCTCGCCTGGTGTTCTCAATAGCTTCCCAGCACCTTTCAAAGCCTCGTTCAGGCCACACTCGGCTACTGCACTTGCCTTGATTCAATCAGCGGCTTACTCAGACTAATCGTACTTGTTGCTGTTTGTCTGGTATGTTTGTTTTGCAGCTATGTTGGGCTGCTCCTGATCCATTCGCAGTTTAGTGAGGTCAGTCTGTATTATGCGCCTAGTGCAGTAGATGCAACGTGTTGTTTACCAATATCCGAGCGATTGCTTCTGTATATTTGGTCCTCTGCAGTTGAGCAATTGAGCCCCATCTTGCTATGTTACATAAGTACACCATCTGCACATAATCCAGCACTGCTTTACTTGACACCCAAAGTGATGTGGACTATCGGGAGAAGGAGATAGTATGGCATATCAACTCATACCTTACCGCAGAATAGGCAGGCGCAGATTGACTCACTTGATGCTCATACGGCGGACATAATAGACTTGCAGTGCAATATTTGTGTATTTTGCTTTCCAGTTGCAACGAGGCATCAAATGTTCATGTATTCAGTAGTTGCGAGATGTTATAGTGAATACTTGTACAAGATCTGAGAAGCCAATGGTACAATGTTTTCAGAGCAGCGGCATGACACAGTGTTCTCTTGGTTGAAATAGGCGAGCTTCGACACGTACAAAAGTCAACAGCGACCTATGCTTAACGTGTCATCTTACTGAATTAATTGCTTCAGCTTCTCGATGATACTGTCGGCACTCCCGGATGGCATAGCAAAGAGAGGTGAGCAGGGTTGGCTCCGAAGCCAGTAGGAATGACACCGTTGCCTAGTAGAAATCCAAGAATCAGAGACCACGAGAGCTAAGGAAGGCGTCTCACATACCACCGACACAGAGATTGTCAAGTTCCAGACTTTGGAATAGGTGTCGGCCACCGCCTCCTTCCTGGTCAAGCCTATGTGCGCCAGATTGTGAGTACTTTGGTGAAGAGCAAGAAATCTTGCGATATACCCAGCATGAACAGTCCTCGCTAGGTGGAGGGCAAGCCCGTGCCAAGAACTGCGTTCGGAGCCCCGGAGGTACCCGCCAATCTTCAGTGCAATGCTGCACATACCGGAGAAAACCTAGATAAATAATGAGGCTGTGACTAAACCCAGCCAAGCTCACTTGATCATCCTGGTCAGCGGGCACACTTTCTGTCGTCTTCACTCAATTCTGGAAGTTAAACGTGAGCTGGGGCATGCCGATGCGTCGTCATAGGTCGCTTGGAACACGATCTTGTTGTGCTCTCTGGGTTCGACGTAGGCAAAGACTCGAAAGTCGATGATCAAACGGGTTTCGATGTTCAGCGGCTACATTTCCATACGAATGCGTCGCAGTGGATCTAGACAGTATAAATATGATCTAGAGGCAAGAAAAAATGATGGTATCATAAGAGAATGCTACTTGGGTATGCTAAGGATGGTCCTTCGAGAATGGCATCATGACCTGAGGCTCGGGATCACTAATGACGCTACAGTAAGAACAGGCGGGTAGGCTGCATAATATAGGCAATAGGCCGTCCACGCTTCACCTGAATGGAATGGGAATCAGGTCCTCTGGATGGCTGTCAATATGTTCTTTTACTTTCTGTGCCCACTACGGAAGATTGAACAGGTTCTTTTGCACACTGTTGATGAGATCTGCATTCAAGACCACCTGGCGAATGTCATGCTATGCGAATGAAACTTGGTAAGCCATGCCTACGCCGAACTAAGCTCCCTGACTAATCACGGTTGCTCCGTGATATATAATCCCTGCGTGCATTATAAGATACCAAATAAGAAATAGTAGAAGGGAAGCTCATAAGATTCGGCATCAATGGGGTCGGGATAACGCAGTTAGGATCCTCATTTACGTAAGGCGACAGTTTCAAATTGGGAGGCACATGCGAGTGAGCTAGGATCTAAGATGATGCTCTTAGCAGCAGGGCTCATACAAAAACACCCACGACAAACCTGGCTGGGGTGGCAACGGCTCCACACGCAATCACGTATGCCTTAGCTGACGGACGTAAGAAAGTCGAATCCATGCCGCTTCTGCCCTCAGAGTGGAGAAGGAGGCATTTCACCTCTGCCGCCGCAATGGAATTATTTTCGCCCACTTGGAAGTGACTGGGCACTACCCGGTGCAGCGATGGATTGTCAAGAGAGTGAACAGCTGGCTCTGACCAAGTTGGTGAAGAGCGTTTCAAGGATGCGATTGGTAGCGTGCTCCACGTAATCAGGGGTCCGACAGGCAGTGGCAGGCCAAGAGAAGTGGTGCGAACTTTCGCGTATCCTGTAAAAGTTCCGATATCTCAACACGAAGTTGCTACTGAATGGATTTGTCGAACTCTTCAGTGGAGGTGCCTAAGATTGTTCTGTTTCCATATACAGCCTCTCCCAGAGCCTGTTGTCAACTTTGGGGTCCTTGTTGAGCATTGGTTGTTTAATGTCCTCAAAGCTTCGCGGTAGCACAAGTCCAGCGGGCCGTCATACCCCGACACCACAGTGTGACACTATCACAAAACTCTAATACTCACCTGCTAGGAATACTTTGGAGGGGTTGGGGAGAGCAGGGGACTTTGAGTAAAGCGGTAGAGGAGATATGAATCAACGATGTTGTTGAGTCTGGGGTATTAGCCCTCAGACCAGCCTCCTTATATACATGTGTAGAGGGACTCCAGACACTATCTAAAACCTCCAATACCATGTGCTGACTGATACAGTCAGGTGATCCATGACTAAGGCTTGAGCATACCGCTCTAACTCCCTTATCAGATCCTGACCTAGCTATCATGCTAACATCAACACTATCTAGATGTCCTAATCTAGCTACTGTACACTACCAGTACACAATGTCATAGTGACCTCATAGTGAGGTCATAGTCTAGAACGAATCCAGAACTGAGTCTATGATCCATGTCCTTATGAGGCATATCTCTGATAACCATGCATCCGTTGCATGGCCAACTGATCAGCATCTTGTAACGCTGTTGTGACGACTGGGTAACATGTCCCGTGACTTGATGTTACACTCTAAGCGCTGTAGACTAGCGCTGAGGGAAATTTATGACAGGTTCTGAGTCCATGCAGGGCTGGAGATCCAGTGGTACAGTGCCCGGCAGTACTCTGCCTGATACATGCATCACTTTCCCTTCATCTGACAGAGTTCTGTGCAAACTTTCATGATTGTGCAAGGAGGTCCAGGCTTCGCCGGGGCGAAGTTCCGGCCTTTGCAGTTCGCTTACACCCCACAGGGCGGCAGCCATGCGCCAAGGGGTTCTCGGTTATCCATCAATATCAACAAATATATTGCTAATTTCTTAGGATTTACAGGTGGGGCCCTCGTGAGGGGGTGAGCGGTGGGCAGGACAGTGACCAGGGCCTGAGCCCCAGTATGTCCTTCCCTCGTCGACGCGAGGTCGACATAGGTCATGGTTCGCACCTGAGTGTTCCCTATGCCAGCAATGGGGGATCAGACAGCATTTCCGATAGCCTGATCCCTGTGAAAGGTGCCCCAGAGCGCGATCAGGCCAGACGGCCCTCGTTTTTCGTACTTACTGGCTCGCACAGCGAGCCCCGCCGTAAGTGAGGCGAAAAGAAACCAAAGAAAGAAAAGGGGTGGGGTCGATTGAGGCTGCAGAGGAAACGAGTAGGTGGGCGTCTACTCGAGATGGTGGTGGTACGAGGTCAAGGTGCGTGGCTCAATAGGGCTCAAAGCCCGGCTTGAGCGAAAGCCGGGCCTTACCAGGCCGTCAGGCCGCGGCCTCGCAGTGGGTGCACAGAGGGTACTGTGTCACAATACTACGGCTGTATACCAGACCAGGTAAGCTACAGTTTATCACAAGGGAGTAAAAACTCACGTTTGCACAGTATGTTGGTGCCAATGGGCATGCCGCTATGTTCGACGTGTTAGGCGCTAACGCAACTGATACATGTAGGGCCGTCTCGGGACGGGCAATTGGCGTGCATCTCTACGTTCAGTGAGTATTTAATCACTCAATATGATGACTATATCACGTACTATGCCTACGAGAACTTCCCTGGTAGCGTTGAATGTTTGCCATCTTGCAGGTACGAAGCCGCGGCTTGGGCCGTGCAAAGCCGGAGCTGGGCCTTAGTCACGGCTCAAAGCCCGGCTCACGTCTGGGTTGGGCCGTCAGCCCTACAAGCCGGGCCGAAGCCGCGGCTTTCAGGCCGGGCCGGGCCGGCACATCACTATTTATATGTATTGGTGTCTAGGAAAATGTTGCCTCCACACGATTGCCAGCCTTGTTCAAGCTGACCAGGACATTGATGCTGCTCTTGGTTTGTGAGTTTTAACGCTCCTGTTCGGTATTTTGCCTGTAACTTATGCAGTGAGCCCCGTTGCGGGAGCAGGTTAGCACTCAACACTCAGAAACACTCAGAAATCTCGGAAGCCGATGGCTTTGTGGCGTCGGCAGACGCCGTGTTATAGAAGCGCCAGTGCTTCTTCGAGACGAAGCCGTGATCGTTATAGTTACAGTTAGACGAATAAATACGTGTATGACAGCTTTCAATCGTAGGACAACGTAAGCAGAAGTATCCGAGTGTCAACTTCGATAACTACATGATCCTTTCGCATCGGGGAACCAACCATGACTCTCCGGCCTGAGCACTACAACACAGTCTTTGCAAACGAGAAGATAGAATCCATAACCTCTTTCGGTCGCTCCAAGAAAAACGCGTGGCTCGTCTGGTCAAAAATCTTGACTTGCATGTTCGTGAAGACCGGTCGCAAAGCCGCTGAGAGCTTCTCAGGCCGAACTGCCGCGTCATGAGAGCCGAGAACAAGCAGCAACGGGAAACCGTTGCCTCCAGCTTGCTCGATCTTGGACGTATCTTGTGGGCGCATTACCATCGCCTGCTGCAGCTTGTTGTCTGGCAGCATGAGCGTAGCCGTACCGTAGCACCTGCACCGGGTCTCCCACGAAATGTCGGGGTTGTCATCGAAGAAGTCCGAGCCCTGTTCCAAGGCTCGCAATGTCTCGCCAATGAAGTCTCCGGTGGGGCGAGTGTTTTTCATGAGGATGTATCTGGTGACGGCAAGTGCGCCCTGCCGCGCGGTCGCAAGGTCGTCGGACCAGAACTTCTCGCGAAGAGTAGCATAGACGGGGTTGTCGTAGGCTGCATTGACCGTAGGAGTCATGCAAGGTGAGCCTCCCATGCTGACAATACCGGCAATCGTAGAGGGCGGGAGGTGTGAAAGGACGTCCGTGGCTACTCCCGCGCCCATGCTCCTACGGTTATGCACGGATATCAGATATAACCATGCTATGAGATGAATGATTGTAAGGTTTGTACCATCCGACGAGGATCGCTTTCGTTATGTTGAATGCGGCTAGAACAGCGGCAAAGTCCTCCGCATATTTGGCGGAAGTGTAGCCATCGGCTGCGGCAGGTTTTCCCGATCGACTGCACCCGCGGAGGTCGTAGCGGACCTGAGCAGGCGATGTGTCTGAATTAGCCTGGCAGGAACGTACACCAAAACGGTAGTGCAACGCACCAGAAAGAAATCAGGAGATGAGTAGTCGAACAAATCGTTGAAGACGCTGCCGTCGGCAGAGAAGCCATGTAGAAAAACCAGTGCGGGGTTGGATGGATTGCCAACTGCGTGTGCATAAATGCGGGTGCCGTCGGCGGAAAGAATGAACTTGGAAATAGACATTGTTTCGAACAGCTGCCAGACGGTTGTTGACTGGCCCTGAAAGAGACCGCCCACCGCCCTGCTTATATGGACATTGCAATGGGATCCAGCGCTACGAAAACGCCGAGGTCTGGGGTTCCTGTCTCCGCCTGCAATGTATTGTAGAGTGGAAGACGGACGTTGCGTGCACAAACAAATCGAGATAGGCGTGGCTATCAGGGCGTACTTCGGTGAAATTTCCCCGGCTTGCGCCTCTGGATGGAGCAATAGTAAGCCACAGCAGCTCATCCACCCTGCGCTGACCAATCTGGTGCTCGGCAGTACTCACGAATAGCTTTGGGTACGTAAGGGGTATGAGCATCTTCTCTAATTGGTGCTGAGATCGCCTTCGAAAAGCAGTGCCTGTTTTTCAAGACATCCTCGGTCTTTTTGTGTACGCGGACAGGAGCTCCAGAATCTGCCCATCATTCAAGTTTATTCGTCTTCAGAATGTTCTGCTTGGGAGAGCAGTCCCAACTTGTATATGGCCCCTGAGGTAAGTACAGTACTCTTGACGAATGATATCCTTAGCAGCACTCTCCTGAGCTAAGGTGAATAAAGACGAACCTGCGTCGTTACTCGTGTCGACCCTCAAGCTCTGAAGATCTATGTACATTCCTGTGAGTCAGAACGTTCGCTTGACAGTATTAATGACTGCGACCAAACTGCGACTGAAGTCTGAAGCTCCCCGCCATCACGGTCACGTCGTGCCACATGGTCACCGTCGTGACTCAGTCGTGACCGCGGTTGAATCTGATGTCACGGCCATAGCGGTCGGCGTTGGTTCTTTCAAGGTTGTTCTCCCTCGGGAGCAAGTCCGCGTAATTATCTCCCATTTCCCCTCACATTGGGTCCATTCGTGGCCCGTGTATACCAACGAACTGTTACGACTATACCCGATACGCACCATCGCTGACGACAACTCAGAACAAGCAACATTGAGGACAGGCGAACATCTCAATACCCCTGAGTTTACGCGATGCCTCCACCACGGCCTTCGCATAGTGCAGAGGCCGCGAGGGCGGCTGCCCTGCAAGCAGAATTTAACGAGAAGAAGTGGGTATGGGTTCCTGATGATAGAGACGGATACCTTGCAGGATGGGTAGTTAAGGAGGAAGACGACTTGGGGGATGTAGTTATGGCTGCAGGTGGAGAGGTACGTACAAGCACTTCTACGGGTTGTTTGGAATACCTACGCCAAATTGCAAGATCCGGAGAGTACCTCTGTACGCGTTGAGCAAGATGAATCCACCGAAGTTCGACAGAGTGGACGACATTGCGGACCTGACATTTCTCAACGAAGCCAGTGTTGTGCACAACCTTCGTCTCAGGTATGGCTCTGGAGCAATATACGTGAGTCATCTGTTTTGTGGATTCTATGAATATTATACTCACTATCCATGAGTCTTCAGACATACTCTGGCTTATTCTTGGTCGCTATCAACCCATACCAGAATCTCCCACTCTACTCGGATGCTATAGTGCACCAATATCGAGGAAAGCGACGCGACGAGAATCCCCCTCATATCTTCGCTATAGCCGAACGCGCATGGATCAACATGGGTGAAGAACGCGAGAACCAAAGTATATTGATCACGTATGTAACGCGTCTAATCATTCATAAACTACCCTGACATACAACAGCGGAGAATCGGGTGCAGGCAAGACTGAGAGCACAAAGAAAGTGATACAGTATCTCGCAGCAATTGCTACCGACACCCACCCACCACCAGACGCGCCCGCCCACAGCAAATCGCCTTCACTCACCCACTCCAACTCCTTCACGTCAAGTATGCCTACGCAGGGTCTTCCCCGAAACCCATCTTTCCGCAAGACCCCGTCTCACAGTCACACCAAGACTGCGTCATCCTCCAGCCTTCAGCTTAATTCCAAAGGCAGATTAGGACTGCTGGAACGCCAAATCTTGCAAGCCAACCCCATCCTCGAAGCATTTGGAAATGCCCAGACTCAGCGGAACAACAACTCAAGTCGATTCGGGAAGTTCATTCGGATCAGTTTCGCGCCAGATGGGAGCATTGCCGGCGCGAACGTTGACTGGTACTTGCTCGAGAAGAGCAGAGTCGTGGTGAGGAGTGAAGCTGAGCGCAGCTTCCATGTCTTCTACCAACTACTGGAAGGCGGAGGTAGTCTCAAAGGTGACTTCTCCGCTAATCTGTGACAAGGCGAACACTAAACCGTTCTAGATACGCTGCTACTGGATGGTAGTGTGGAAGATTACGAGTACCTCAACAAGAGTCGCCGAGAAGTCGACGGGATTGATGACAGGGAAGAATGGGCTCTGCTCAAGAACGCCCTGGATGTCGTCGGTTTCACAGCGGCAGACCAACTCGACTTGTTCCGCATTGTCGCGGCTATCCTCCACATTGGCAACATCAACATCACGGCGACTCGCTCAGACGACGCCCTCATGCCAGACCCTTCTCAAGCAGAGCGTGTGTGTCACTTGCTCGGCATACCAGTCTCGGAATTCACCAAGGCCGTCCTCCGCCCTCGTGTACTCGCAGGGCGGAGTGGGATACCCAAGCGCGCACCAAGCAACAAGCTGTCGACGAGCTTGCGGCGCTTTGCAAGACTCTGTACGAGAAGTCATTTGGGATGCTCGTCGACCGCATCAACCGCGCCTTGGACCGCCCCTCCTCCAAGTCTACCTTCATTGGCGTGCTCGATATCGCAGGTTTCGAAATCTTCGACACGAACGGCTACGAGCAATTGCTGATCAACTTTACCAACGAGAAGCTTCAGCAGTTCTTCAACCACCACATGTTCGTACTCGAGCAGGAGGAATACGCCCGCGAAGGCATCGAGTGGGACTACGTCAACTTCGGGTTGGACCTTCAGCCTACGATCGACCTCATCGAGACTAGCGGGAATGCAATTGGTATTCTCAGCCTATTGGACGAGGAGTGTATCATGCCGAAGGCGACAGACCTGACGTTCACGAACAAGCTCCACAGCCTATGGGCCTCCGATGCATCGCAGGCAGGTGAGGACGAGCATCCAGGGAAGATGAAGTACGAGCCGAGCAGGTTCGACCAAGGATTCCTCGTGCACCACTACGCCGGTCGCGTCGAATACCGTACGGATGGATGGCTCGAGAAGAACAAGGACCCGTTGAACGACAACCTCACTCGTGTACTTGCCGCTTCCACAGAGAAGTACGTCAGCACACTTTTCGCCGAGTTCGCGGATGCTCCTGGCATCGTCTCAAGCGGCGTCAACGCATTTTCTACGGGCGGCAAGAAGCGTATGACCAAGAAGGGCGCGTTCCGCACCGTTGGTCAAAGGCACAAGGAGCAGCTTGCGAGCCTGATGGGCCAGCTCCAGGCGACACAGCCGCACTTCGTCAGATGTATTGTCCCGAACACTATGAAGAAGCCTGGTCGCATCGACGTCCCTTTAGTATTGGACCAACTGCGGTGCAACGGTGTCCTCGAAGGGATTCGTATCGCTCGTTTGGGCTATCCGAACAGACTCCCTTTGTCGAGTTCCGCCAGCGCTACGAAGTTCTCACTCCTGGAGTGATCCCGCGAGGGTACATGGACGGCAGGAAGGCGTGCCTCCGTATGGTCGACTCCCTTGAGCTCGACAAGAGCCTCTTCAAGATCGGTACCAGCAAGATCTTCTTCAAAGCTGGCGTCCTTGCCGAGCTCGAGGAACGACGGGACGCTCTTTTGTTCGATATCTTCTCGCGTCTGCAGGCCGTTGCGCGGATGTGGACCGCGCGGAGGCAGATGAAGAAGGTGCTGAACCGTGCCGTCGCTATCCGCACCATCCAGCGGAACGGGCGGCTGTACGGCGAGCTGCGGGACTGGCCGTGGTGGCAACTCTATACCAAGGTACGGCCATTGCTCGCCGCGACCAGAAACGACGAAGAGCTTCGGAGGAAAGAGGTGGAGCTCACCCTGGCGAAGGAGAGGGCGGAGAGAGACCAACGCGAGAGGGAAGCCCTAGAGAGTCTGAAGATGCGTTTGGAGGCGGATAAGCGCAAGGTCGAGGAAGACCTCACTGCCGAGCGCGCTCTGGCCTTAGACAAGGACTCTTTGCTCGAGCGTAGCAAGAAGCACGAGGCCGAGCTTGAGGATGAAATAGCCGCGATGCAGACCGACCTCGAGACCCTCGACTCGCAACTCGATCGCGCGCTGAAACTGCAGAAGGAAAGCGAGGAGAAGCACAAGGCCCTCCAGCAGGCGTTCGACCAGGCCGCTGAACACCTCGTCCGGCTGGAGACTGAGCAGCAGGAATGGACGAAGAAGGAGGCCGAGCTGACGGAGTCTCTGAACGACGCTGAGGAAGATATCGACATCCTGCACGCCGAGAAGGAGGAGCTCATGAAGACGACGGAAGAGCTGAAGAATATCGTGGCGCAACGGGAGGAGGACGTTGCCCGGGCCAAGGAGCGCATGGAGGCGACCGTGCAGGAACTCGACGGGAAACTCAGCGCCGAGCTTCGCAACAAAGACTCGTTGCGCGAGAAGACTGACATCCTTGAGCGCGAGACGCGTCTGGCCAAGGAGCAGCTTGCGGAGATGGCCCGTACAGCGACGGAGTACACCAACATGATCAAGAAGAAGGAAGACGACGCCGCCAAGCTTGAGTCCCAACTTGACAAGTCCAAGTCGGAACGCGGTGGTCTCTTGAAGGAGATTGCGGGGCTGCAAGGCAGGGTGGACGCCTTGACTTCCGAGCTCCGAACACAGCAAGAGGATACTCAGCGCGCCGCCGACGCTCGGAGGCGTCTGCAAGAGGAGCTGGATGAGCTCCGGTCCCTCCTGCAGACGAAGGTGACAGAAGAAACCCGTCGAAGCGAAGTCGACAAGAGCAAGGAGATGGAACTCCGCTGATCTTCGCAGCCAAGTCTCCCAACTCTCACACGACCTCACCGAGGCACGCAAGCAGGCAGTCGAGGGCCAGAGCAAGCTCAAGGTCGAGCTGGATACCCTTCTCCGCGAGCACCAGCAGCTCGAGCAGAGTCACAGGTCCCTGTCGAATCGCGAGATGTCGAGTCAGACGCAGCTCAAGGAGGCCGAGGCCGCTCTTTCGGACGCGGTAAAGGTGAAGAGGACCATTGAGTCCGACCTTCAGTCGGTCCGTTCACGGCAGATTGACTTGGAGGGCCAGCTCGCTGCAGCGCAGAAGGACAGAGACGTAAGCGCCGATATTTCATTCTTACATTCCATTTACTTAAACATCAATCTAGGCTTTGGAACGCAAGCTCAGTACTGCCCAGTCTAAGTACCAAGACTTTGAGGATGTGGTGCTCCAGCTAGAACGCGATAAGGCTGCAAACGATCGCGCAATGGACGCTAACAGGAAGCAACTGGAGTCTGAAGCCGCCAAGCGCAAGCAGCTTGAGCATTCCGTCTCGACCCAGAAGCAGGAGATCATTCGTCTCAAGGACCTCAACGTCAAACTCGACCGCGAGCTGAATAAAGCGCTCAACGACCTGAAGGCCCGCGAGTGGGAAGTCAAGCAGCTTGAGGCGAAGCAGGACAAGACGATCGTCGAACACGTCCACGTCTTGGAGGAGGCGAAGCGGGTCACCGATCGTCAACTCGCAGACGCGCAGCTCGAGTTGCAGAAGCAAGCTGCGTACATCCGGTCGCTGGAGAAGTCGAAGACAAGGCTCGCATCGGAGGCCGAGGACCTTGTTCGCGAGCGCGAGATGGAACAAGCCGAGCTTAGGACGCGCGCCAAGGCAGTGAGGGCACAGGAGGAGAAGGCCGCACGGGCAGCGGCTGCTGTGGAGAAGGAGAAGCGTGCCCGAGAGGCCGCAGAACTTCACGCCCGCCGCATTCAGAACGAACTCGAGATCACGAAGACGCAGGTCGAGGACGTCGCGCACCAACTCGCCACCGTGCAGAAGTCGAAGGACAACTTGGAACTCGAGCTCACCCGCTTGGCTGATGAAGCCGACGCACCAAGCTCTATAGCCAAACTCCAGCGCCAGTACGAGTCCAGGATCAGCCAACTAGAGCAACAGCTCGAGGATACTGAGATTAACAACACAACCGCTCTCAGAATCAAAGAGCATGTCGACAGGCAGCACCAGGAGATCCGCAGACTTATCATGAGCGGCCCGAAGGACGAAGCCTTCAGAACCCGGCTACTGCGCGAACTGCAGCTTGCGGACGAGGAAATGGAACGCGAGATGCTTTCCAAGTCCCAGTCCCTTCGACCTACGAATACAGGCACGCACGTCATGGCGAACCTCACGCCCCGGAAGACCAACGGTGCCGGTAGAGTTCGCAAGGAGTCTCAGCCTGAGCCCCCTCGCACACCCGATCGGAACGGCCAAGTCGCGGCTCTCAAGCAGGAGGTGTCTCTCCTGGAGCTCCAGATGGCTGCCTCCATTCGCGTACGTCAACATCTCGAGGCGCTTCTGCGCGACATGACGGCGGAGCTCGAGAACAGCGACGGGTCCAAGCAGTCTCTCGAACAGTACCGTGCTCGCCTGGCTCGCGAGAAGGGTCGGCTCGCCGAGCTATTGGAGGACGAGGCGGAGGCGCGTCGGGCGGCCGAGGCAGCGCAGTTGCACGACGTGCAGGCTATGTGGAAGAAATTCCAGAACACCCTGGTTGAAGAGCGCGAGAGCTACGCGCGCTTGGAAGAGTCTCGCAAGGCCTTGGTAAGCCAACACTAATCAGGTCGGTGAACCCAACTGACTATCGGTCACAGTTCGCTCAGCAACGTGCGGCTCATGTCGAGCTCGAAGACCAGCGTCGCCAAGTTCAGGAACTCACACAGTTTAAGAAGCAGATGCAAACCGAGCTTGCCGACATCAAAGATCGCTTGGAGATGGAGATGATCGCGAAGAACGATGAGACTAGTAAGACACTCCTCATTATGCTCGATAAATCGCTGACTTAGCACACGAAGACGCTAAACGCCAGTTGCAGATGCGTCTGCAAGAGCTCGAGATCAGCTCGTCCACCTCTACTACGATCCATGGAGGTCAGTCTGGCATTGTATCGTACTTGTTTTACATATATCTAACTTGCAACTACAGAACTCCAAGAGGCCGTGGAAACGTACAAGAGCAAGACAGATTCGTACCTCAAGCGGCTCGAAGAGGCAGAGATTGCCAAGGCGAAGGCCGTCCGCGCAGAAGCCTTCAGTTCGTTAACCATTCTCCCTGAGGCGGCTGGCATGCTAATCACTCCTTATAGCTCGCCGCGCACTCGCAGATGCCGAGAAGGCTCAAGCCGAAGCCGCTGCGGACCGGCTGGCCCAGGAGGAGCGTCTGAAGGCTGCTGTGGGGCGTATTCACGAACTTGAGACCAAGTTGGAGGAGGAAGGTCGTGAGAGTTCGGATCTGGAACTGCTCAGGCAGCGCTTGAGGGAAGAGATGGACGACGAAAGGAAGCAGCATCAGCACGATCTAGCCGAGCGCGACTTCACTGCTGACCAGACGAGGAAGAAGTACCAGAGTGAGTGACTCCGTCCGTCATGCAGACGCTTTTACTGAATTGCATCCAGCCGAGCTCGCACAATTGACTGAGGGTTCGTCGCTATCTGCTGTTTCGCATCCACGCACGTATCCTGACCTTTGCTTTTCACAGAACTGCAGTCACAGCGTGATACGATGAGTAGGATCAGAGAGGAGAACCGCAAAGTTCGGTCCAACTATGACGAGCTCCAGCTGCGGTACGACGACGAAGTCTACAACGGCGGCGCTTGGAAGAAGGAGAAAGAGCGCTACGAGACCAAGATCCAGGATCTCTCGAAAGCCTACGAGTCCTCCGCCGCTGCGCAGACCGAGCAGCAGTCTCAGATTGTCTCCCTACACTCTCAAGTCCGCGAACTGCGCAGCGTGCTTAACGACGCCGAGGCCGATCGGGCACTACTCCAGAAGGCGCGGCGCGCCCTGCAGGCAGAACTGGAGTCGATTAAGATGGACCATGTTGATGCGAGCAAGATGACCTCGGACACGGAGCTGCAGCGGTTAAGGCTGAAGAAGCAGGACCTCGAACGGGCGTTGGAGGAGCAGGAGGACCGGGTGGGCATGACTCTGGAGAGGATGAAGAAGGCGGAGACGTACGCTGCTGAGTGCCAGGTCGAACTTGGCAAGGTCCGGGTAGAGAATTCAGAAATGGAGAAACTGAACGTAAGTCATTGGGCGGGATGTCAGTTATTACCTTGCAAGGCTGACTCATTCTATGCAGGCGAACCTCGAGAAGCAGATCAAGGAGCTCAACGTCCGCATCGTGGATCTCGAGACCAGGTCTCTGAACTCCCCACGTCCTGCGACGACGTCCCGGCGGCTCGAAAGCCGGATTGAAGAGCTCACGGAGCGGTTGAACCAGAACTCGAAGGATACCTCACGGGAGCATCGTACGGCCGACAAGAGTGCGCGGGATGCGAAGTTCCAGCTGGCTGAGTCGGACCGTCAGCGCGCACGATTGGAAGAGGAGGTCAAGCAGCGCGAGCAAAGTCCTCAGCATGAGGGCTCAGATGGATGAGCTGGTAAGTAGTTGTCTTTCCGCAAGAGTGCGAGTTGCTCAAGGCAATTTTAGCAAACCTCCGAGAATAACCTCCAGCTAGCCAAGCGGCGTGCTGAACGGGAGGCGGCTGACCTCAAGCAGAAGGCACTGAACCTCGAACGGGAGGTTGAGCGGCTACGCAACCGTCTCGACCGACCCTCCGCATTCCCCGGGTCTCCGCTGACCTCGCCTCGGAAGGGCAGCAACGCATGAAATTTCGAGGACACCATTTACCGCACATCTGCTACGACTTTTACGATGCACGACGACTAACTCATGAACTCACTCAGGCTTTGTTTTTGTGCCCTGCACCCTCATACTCGGACATTCGCATATCCATACCCTATGTGTTGCAGAAATAAATTAACCTAGTCTGTATGTATCCGTAACACATATTTTACCCATTATCTTGCACGTTCTCGTCGTTGGTGGCAGCGGGCGTCGGGGTGCGCCTGATGTGGTGGAAGCGGGAGGTGTGATTACGTAACGGTAAATAGCGCCGCTGCTGTATAGCTAGGGAAATTAAGGTTTCAGCCACCACTAGCGCGCACGGATTTGGTGCTACGATCAATTGCAGGCAAGGGCTGCTCGTTAAGACCAACGTTTCCGCCATGGCAAGCACCGTCCCTCATATGCCGTTTCTGTGCGACAAGCTCACCGTAGATTCCGCTTAGCCCAAGGAAATCCGTGACATCAAGCAGTTCATCGAGATCGCCACCCGGAAGGATGCCACCGGTGCGCACCTGTGTTCTTAGGCTTTGCTGCACCGAACGCTGACTATCGCTTCCACGACCTGCTTGCATGGCGTCGTAATGCTCGTAAACAGAGGCGCGGATAAAGAAGATCGCACCACGTGTCGCTGGCGGCAAGACCAAGACCAAGTTCAAGATCAGGTGCACCCGCTACCTCTACACCCTTGCCCTCGATGACCCAGAAAAGGCCGAGAAGCTCCGCCAGAGCCTTCCCCAGGTTCGCCCACCCGAACTTCAAGACTAAGCCATACTGAATGTGTTGTGCATATAGGTCTCCACGTTAAGGACGTCGAGAAGACTGCTGCCAAGAAGAAGTAAACTCGTCGCGGTCCTTTAGCTATCACTACCAAGTGCTGGTCGTGGTTTGGGCATGGACGGGCAAAATCAGACGAGTCTGATTATGCGCCCCGTGCGTTGCGCGGGTCTTCACTCCATTGTATTATGGACACTTGGGCT
>JAKOGH010000477.1:0-10204 GCA_024811115.1 Terana coerulea
GTCTGCAACAGTCGGCGTAATCTGGAAAGTATCAATCAGGCTGCGCCGACGTGATGTTTAGGAATCCACTCACGCTTGCACGAGGTAGCGTCAATACTAGTAAACTCGCGGCTGCTCATAATTGGCTGAATCTGAGTGTCGATGTTGTACGTCTTTGTCATTTTGAATTAGTAGCCTTCCTGGGTGCATGGGCATGATCTCATTCGCTATGCTAGCATAATTCGGTTAGCTATAATCTCCAGGAAGGTCGAGGACGAGGTGTACCAGATGGGCCGTTGGAGAGACCGAAGGCATCAGACACCACTCGGCGACCGAACATCGACGTTAGAGACAACAAAGAGCAGTCATCGACACTGCAAAATAGCGGACAAGGTAGGGTGTGCCATGGCAGGGCAACCGTATACCCGTTGTGCTTGCCGCCGAGCGATTTGGGTCTCGGCACTAGGAATGGAGGTCCCTGACTCAGAAGCTTATGGGATCGCTATGAGTATTCAACGGCAGTGAGCGACAGTCCTGCGAAGCATGAATATTGAGGTGCAGGCTGACCAAGAAGACGACCGTCTGCACCGACGTTCCCAGACACATGTCGTAGGGTGGGATGATCAGACACGGGCTCTTGCGGACTCTCTTGCTACGTGAGGGCGCAGAAGCCTGCCGGAATGGGGCTCATTCGTAGGCATCTAGAAAGCCTTGTTTTGATGTGCATAGGCGGCAGGGACCGGGGGTTGGTTGTTGCTGCTCGCGGTCATGGGGGCGTTGTGAGCTGGCGCCCCAGGGCAAGAACCAGGGCAAGAACCCACATACAAGGCACCCAACAGATAACACTAATTCCCGCAAAGTCTCTCTTGCGGCAGAGCGAGAGTTCAACGTGCTCTTGCACAGCGAGTTGTAAAGGTCTAACGTGTCGACACGACGCGGGCGAGTGGTTGGTGGGAACCTGCCTTCCGCGGACTTGCCCCTAACGGTGACTATTGACCGAGTTTGAATTCAGCCTCCATCATTTGTCGCAAGCTACTGATAACGCACCCGGTACGTGAGTCTGAGTCTCCATTTACGCGCACGACATGGCCAGAGTGGTCTTCACCTTCAAGCCGACAGTGGTCGGGAAGAACTAGATGCACTGGAGTTTCCTTCAAGGCGACTGAGCGGGACGAGAGAGATGGTCGTCATCAGTATGACATGGTGGCACGCGTCTCATCATTCATGCATGGTGGTTATTCGCGACTACTTCATCTTGAAGATATTGCATACATCCATAGGTTCTATATAAAGCGAATTGCATCGAGGTTGTTAGTGCTACTGGAAGAGTCTACAGCGCAGCTGACGTACCTGTCCCCCAAGCTTTAAAAGACTAACAGCTCGTGGCCTCAACTCTGTGCGGTTACCTTCCTAAATACTGTCAGAGTTCATCTGAGCAGTAAGATATCCTCCTTCCTTACCTCGCAGCTCAACTTTCTATGGGTCTCCGTGCTTGAATCTCGATGCGGAAGCCTGCAGGTTTTTGTCGCAAGTGTGGAAGCGTGCAGTCCTCGGATCATCGTGCGGCGGTGTGTGTTACGGGTCTGATGACAGCTGCAGTTCAAAACCGTCGCCGGATAGAGATATTGGTGGAGTATAATGCGGTAGCAGGGAGAAGTCGTCGTGCCATACGCAAATTCGACATGAGCATTGGGAACAAGGGAAGTAGCGCCCGGCTTAATGAGTTGCTCTCGACCTCGATGACCGGTCGACCACTTCTACTCAGTTCTACTCCCTGTCTCAAGCCTACCGACAGATCCCCTAATACACGCATTGTCCTGTCAGATTTCGGTATTTTAGTGTTATTAAGGTACTGTTACTATGCTTACTGCACCCGGACACCACTTGTAGCGTATATAGGTCACTCACATACTTGTACCTATCCTCACGCGTTTGCACCCTCTCGGGTGCTGCACACCATCATCTTTACCGTCCTCGACGTTATGCGCAGTGCCCGCGCCGTCCCCAAGACCTTATTTTGATATGTCCGATTACACGTCTTGTCTGGCGACGATGCCTAGTACATATCGAATACATGCATGGCTCGTAGCCCACGACGCAGCTTGAACGGCAAGCCTTGATTCAGACCAGTCCTGGAGTAGGAGTCACGTCCTCGAGTCCTCAGCCCCAGTACGAGCGCATGGTTCTTGGGCAGCATTGCTTGCAGGGAGCTGCAAGTCAATGAGCTCCTCTTGCTAGCTGAACGAGGCCCCGAGCTGCGGTGCTACAAGGACAGGCCCTTGTGGCAAGTTACGGTACGTCTTTACGTCTCTCATTTTCAAGTTGTTCAAGACTCAAGACTACTTTTCAGACTGAAGAGAAATACAGCGCAGCTCATTGAACGTGAAGAGCAACGCTATTGCGCTTATCTTCAAGGGCCATTGACTCGGTCGAAGGTGTTCAGCGCAGGCCGTAATGCGCAAGTCGGCAGCACGCTACGACCACGACAGAGTTCATCGAAAGAGTGTAGAAGTGCAGCGCATACAGCGGCGTACACTCCTACCGAGGCCTAGAGGAAGCTAGGATGGTTACTCACCTGTGGGTTGGTTGATACACACGTTAGTGGGTTGAGAGTTGTAAGAGTCTTGTTAGAGTATGGCGCAGAGGGCTGCCTTATATACAATACTGGGTGGCTGTACTATAAACAGACACAAATAGGTACCAGGACAATAGACAATAGGCATCGTCATGGTGGAACCTGGTAGAACAATAGAGAAGATGTGAGCAGAGCGCTTACGGCGTCTATCTGACTCAACAAAGAGGTGGCGAAGTAAGCCTCCTTATCTTTGCTTCAATACGGTGTAATTAACGCACGTAGAATTGACTTGCACGCAAGCAGCGTCTGCGTGCATTGCTCTGTGGTCGTGGAAGAATTGGCCAGCCCATCAATGTCGGCCACAGCTGGGCAACAGCGCTCTTTAAGCCGCTGACGTCGCTGCCCATGGAACAGGTCAGTTTCAGAAAAGAACAGCGTATTTAGGCAGCGTTCTCTGACCAATGGTACAGAATTCACCTGCTCGTAGCCATTGACGTCTGGCTCAAGACTTCCGACACACCGGCAGCAAATGCATCGGTGCTCAAGCGGTTCGCACATTTCATCATGGAGGGCGCGGGACGAGCATACGATGTCTCGAAATGAAAGAGGTAAGTGAACGAGGCTGAATTCCACTCGTATCAGTGCTTACGAGAAGCCCAGTAGATGCTCGCAGTGAAACACACGTGAGTGTGTATTCCGTCTTATGGAGTTTTACTGAGCTTACTTCCGTACACACTTCTAGTGCTTCTATCCTCATATGTATCATCGGCGATATCGGACCTAGACAGCCTGGTACCGTCAGCGGCATACGTGGACCCACAACAGCGGAAGCAGAATATATGCACGCGACAACGGATCAACGCGCGAGGAAGTTCGTCTGGGCATATGCGGAGACGGAAAGGTTCACCGGTGACTGTGTTCCCCTCATAGCGCGAGCAGAGGTGCGTGTCCTTCCTGCACTCAGTGTCACTAAATCGGCTCACGTCATACACTGCGTTGTAGTATTCACCATTCATTAATGTCCGAGACTGGGGATATTAGTGTAACGGATAGCACGTCAAACATGTACAGTAATCTGGCCGACTACGATACAAAGGCAACCTGCGAACTCGATCACGGCCAGCGCGACTTGTGGGACGTCGTGCATACAGCGTGAAACTTCAAGAGTCATGGATGCGACATCGCAAAGCGGAGGCTGGTGATGCAAGTCAGCAAGAGATTGAGAAGAAACCAAGTGAAGCGCACCTGCGGTACTTCGCCAGGAGCTGAAGGCACTACACGGGCGTTAGCAGTGGACCAACGAAAGAATGAGATTTAGGTGCTGGTTGGTTTCGCTCCCAGTCGGCGGGAAGACTACGGGAGTTACTCGTCCCGAGGGCCGCGAAGAGGCCGCACCAGGACGGACGTCTCCTCGACGCCCACCCTTCCTCGGGACTTACCTGATTGCTGAGCTCTTGCGCCCTCTTGCGGAACCACCAGTGCTAGGATCGCATGCTGAGTCTTGCGTCTCTCGTCGTGTACGTCGCGGTTGAGGCGGAATCGTAAGTCTTCTTGTCTTCCGATCTTCTGTGGTGGTCATCCGGCACTGGTCGTGGCTGTAGCATTGACTGTCGGCTGTGAACAGAGGAATCAGAGCGTACACCCTGACCGCGCACCTTGCCCTTGCGTGGGCCTGCCTGAGAGAAGGGGTGCCACTCCTCGCAGGCAGGCACCGACACATCCGCCAGCCCACGTGTATCACTGTATGAAGGGCGACTGAGGCTGCCGCGTCGGAAGCCGGTGTCGGTGGTCTTCACCTGCGGGAGTCTTGCTGCTCAGTGTCCCGCAGACAGCCTCCAGCGATCTGGACGGTGGCGGTGCGCAGATGAGGGAGGCTAGTCAAGAGGAATAACGAAGAGAAAGCAAAGAGTGGGGGCATTTATACGGTCGGATGCTCCTGGCTGACGGTGGACGTGACCTTGTTTATTCTGAATAAACGAAACTGTGCCCGCCGCCAGCCTCACGTGGCGCCCGTCAGCCTCACACTTCACTGTGACATAGGTCAGTGACAACCAGCCTCCAGCAGTATAAATACCACCCCATTCACCCTCCAGATTCTCAACACCTCTTGACTAGCCTCCCTCATCTACTGGTCTCTTGCCTCATTCCCATCTGCCCGACACGCCCACATCCCTCCCCCATACCCGATACCCGACATTCGCCCGCACCTACCAACCCTCGAGTACGCCCGCAGCCCCAGTGGTGCCCGTAGAGGGAGACCCCGATGACAGATTCCGCGTTGGAGGGCCACGCGAGGCCTATAGCAAGAGGCGAAGACTCTCCTCAATCGGAAGCTCGAGGGCGGACAGGGTGCTTAGGTACGTGCACTTCCTTTATCCGACATCGTCGCTGCTGGGCCCTCCGGCGACTCCGCAAGAGAGCATAAGAGCTCGTCAACCAGGTATGTCCCGAGGGAGGGCGAACATGGTCGTGATGTTCGTCCTGGTGCCGGCCTTTACGTGGCCCTCGGGATGAGTACTTCCCGGGTCTTTCGCCTGACTCGGGAAGGAAACAAACACGCACCGAATTTTTCTATCCTCATTATTTTACGAAGCTAACCTGCAGCCTGCTACGTCTACGGTCTCTTGACTCCTGGACTCCTGAGTACCAGCTCATGCGGTGTACTGTGTTGGGCTCCATCCTTCCGTCATCTGTACACTGTACCTTGTAGTGCCGTTTGAAATTCTACGATAACTTCCGTCGTATGATGAATTAATGTATGTGGTCGATGAAGCTCACAGGCAGTAAGGTTAAGCTCGGCTATATCTCGGTCCCAGTGAACATGAGCACAATATTACCGCCCAAGCACCGAGCCCAAACAGCCGCCTTTTGGTGTTCATCTGCGAGTGAGAATGGTAGAAGCCAGTTTCGACGTATATTCAGACATCAAGAAACGGGTTGCCACAAACGGGGCTGCAGAGCCTGCGGACGACTGAAAGGAGAGAACATGGATGAGGACAAAGAGATCTCGCTGGCAGCTTTGTGGCGTACGGCAACCTCCGTCAAGCGCTCCAGTTCAATCTCCGCCGTAGACGCAACACCCCTCCCGTTCATTTACGTGGGCGGGCTATAGCGCAGTCTGGTATAGATAAGCTCTAATAGTGTTGCAGCTATGAAATGGTTGAATAAGTGCTAAAAGGCCTGCGGGAAAAGCATGGGATCCTGGCCAGCCTCCAGGATCCTCGGCGCTCGCGGCATCTGGGTCCGAGCCTATTGCCATATGCGGTAGATTGATTGTACTTGTTTGTCCGGCTCGTTTATTCGCGATAAACAAAGCTGGCGCGTCTTTCGCGTGACCTGCCAGCCTCCAGGCGTATAAATACCCGGGCTCCCTCACCTTCAGGCTTCACAACTCCTCCTCTCACCTCCTCCATCATCGCCAGCGGTCTCTCAAGAAAGGGGCTCGCTTGGAGCTTGAGGTCCCTGCCACTCCAGGGTAGTCCGAAGGACAGCTTGGACGTCGTCAAAAACTTTGTAAGTCTTTCCGCTGTTGCGAGGACGGCGGCTGACTTCTACACACAGAATCATGCATGTACCACAAGGTCATCCGATGGAACTTCGACTAGTTGATCTAGCCTGGAGAGGACCGCTCGTTTGTCCCCAAGGACAGTGGAAAGGTCACTCGGGAAAGGCCTGGGTGTAAGCGGAGCTCGTACAGAATCTCCACCGGAGCGGCGAGCCGTATGGCGTCTCGGCCTCAACCAAATAGTAAGTCAGTATAGCTCTACTTTGCGGCTCATGATTACTAACCTCGACTGTAGGCAATATGACCCCCGTGCGCATCAGAAACGGCGGCCAGGAGCTTCAGCTAGTCAATCTGGTTTGAAGAGGACCGCTCATCCGTCCCCAAGGACAGCGGAAAGGTCATCTGGGAAAGGCCTGGGTGTAAGCGGAACTCGTACAGACCCTCCCCTGGAGCGGCGAGTCGGATAGCGTTTCAGCATCACCCAAATAGTAAGCCTGTATAGATTTTCTTCGTGGTCAATGATTACTAACCTTGGCTGCAGATTATAGGACCTCAGTGCGCATTAGAAGCCACGGCTAGGAGCTTCGGCTAGTTGATCTAGCTTGAAGAGGGCCGCTCGTTCGTCTCAGAGTTCGCCAATCGTCCAGTAAGTTATTAAAGCCTCGCTCATGATTCACGAGTGCTCACTGTCGTGTAGGACGCAGCCTCGTGCGCATGTGCTTCAAGCCAAGGATAGGAACTTCAGCTAGTTGACCCAGTATGAAACGGATCCGTTCGTACGTCCTCTCGGACCGCGGGAAGAACACCGAGGGACGGTGCAAGGGAACTCGTGCGTAGGTTTCCCGAGAGCGGCGTGTCGTACTGTGGCTTTTCAACTACAACGCGGTAAGTTTTGATACTGCCTTGAATAGCTCGGTGCTAATCTCGAGTGCGCTCAGATTATGTTCCGGCTTACACTCTCTGAGCCGTTCGGTCACTCATCTCCTTCCGTATACCAACTAATGGCCTTCTAGATTGTCTGTAGACTAAGCTGTACCGGTCTCTTTCGCATCGTCGTCAAGCCGGGGGTCTCGCTACTTTCACCCACTCTAGAACTTGAAGGTAATTTCTCCAGAGTTTCACTGTATCATCCTACTCTGTAGCTCTTAGGAATGTACAGTACACGCCCTGTAGTAAATAAAGCATAAATAGTTGTCTCATTATCACGCTTGCTCGATTGAACAGTCGCGGATGTGTAACACCTGTTTCTCCATAACGCTATCGTCGTCCTCTGCCGTTCCCTGTAGCGTCGAAGACCCAATGCTGTAACTCCGTCTATGCCTTGAACGCGCACAAGTGTGGAATTCCCTCGGCTGTGGCTTAAGTAAGGTGCGGGTGCGGGTACGGGTGCGGGGACAGGCATAAATGCCTGAGGCTCGTGGTGGAAGATACCAAGCTGTGCTGTAATCAGACATTGGGAGATGCCCTGTGGGGTGAAGTGTCAGATTGGACACGCTATGTGACCGGCGGTAGACTTACGAAAAACACGGGGATTATGCATATCATCACATATCCAACATTAAGGTCCGTCTGTCAAGCGAATTGAGCCTTGCAAGATAAGAAAATAATGGGAAGCACTCACGGTGATGTGTCCCTCCGGTGCCAGGGTCGCAATTTCGTACAGTACGAGACCGCCCCAGGTCACCGCAGCCGACTCCACAATAGCTTCCGTCAGCGTACTCAGATGGCCATCTCCAGTTCCTCCAACCCTCCCTCTAGTTTGTCGTTTAACGTACCTACAAAATACAACATCAGTGGTGGTCGTGGGTTACAGCGAACGGAGACCTCTTACACAATCCTACCAACGATGGCGCCGGTGAGCAAAGTGTTGTTTACGAGCATCGCGTATCCCCAGGCGGCGTTTACCGTGAAGGCTGTCTTCTGGTAGTAGGCGTTGTACTTGGTGATGCTGTGGTAGACGGCTAGGTACTGAAAGTCTCCAGCAAAGCCGAGAACTAACCAACAGTCGTAGATTTTTAGATCGTGTAGACAAGGAGGGTTGGTAAAACGCACGCGAGTTAACGAGTACCGCTACGGCGGGAACGTAAATGCCCACCGAGGGCGTCCGTAGATGACATAGAGCCGCCACGCTAACAATCCGTCCGATAGCAAGCCCTTCATCGTCCGCATCAGTAGGGGCTGAGCTAAGGAAATGAAATGTTTATACAGCGAGTGTCGTAGTCAGACTAACAGTGAGCCTCGTTAGCTAAGATTATTCAAGAGTGAAGCAACGCTGAACCACTCACCTGGATACGAAAACAACTGGTACGTACCACGCCGTTTCAGCATCAGCGGGCTGATGAAGCAAGCGGCGCTGCCCAAGCGTCAGCGCTCGCATGATGTAGTGTATCAGAAGCACGACGAATCTGCGCTCGATACATCAGCATGCAAAAATCACCGCCGAGCTGCGTGTTGCCTACAAGCATATGGTCACGGCGCGGAGTACTGTGCTTAACCGGTCGCTCCGGCGGAAGGTAGACCGCATAGCGAAGACGAAGAGTACGCAGTATGCACCTGTATCGAAGTGGTTAGATAAGCGGGAGTAAGGGAGACGTTAGCTGCCACATACCAAAAGTGCGCTGAGAGCGGAGAAGACAACTACTGTGATAGATAAGACTTGGAAGGACCCCTCCAAGGCAGAGGTGGCTGCCTGCGTGGACGCCATCACAGACAGGGAGAGATAGAAACTTGGGTGTATTCGCGGTCCCTGCAGCTGGTAGTTAAGAACAGATCTCCATTGAGGCTGTATACGGGAACGTTATGAGCGATGGCTAGCAATAGCGCACAACTCCGGAAAGCTAACCTGATACCTCGTCAGCGCTCATAGAATGGTGCGAAACAGAAGACCCATCATCAACCCCACACTTGTCCGCCCAACTTGGGACTGCTGGTGGACTGCATCCGTCGGTGATAGGTAACATACCGCGGCTGACAGTCTCGTGACTGCCCGCCGCACAGAGTATAAAGCAAGCCTCTGCTCTGCTGTTAACGAAAGCCAGAGCCCGCCTCTCACCGCCGCGATACCCCCTTCCTCCCCTCTCTCTCAGGGTTCGCCCTTCATCGTGGATGGCGTTGGCGGCTTGGGGGTTCGCCCTGCGTCGGGGTTCGCCTCGCCGTCCGCTGTACGCCACTTCTTCTGTCTCAGGGTTCGCCCTTCATCGAGATCGGCGGTGGTGGTTTGGGGTTTGCCCTGCGTCGGGGTTCGCCTCGACGTCCATCGCTCGCCAGTCTCTTTCTTCCGGGGTTCGCCCTTCATCGACGATGGTGTCGGCGGTTTAGGGGTTCGCCCTGCGTCGGGGTTCGCCCTGGCGTCCGCTGTATGCCACTTCTCTCTCTCAGGATTCGCCCTTCGTTCAGGCTGGCGGTGGCGGTCTGGGGTTCGCCCTGCGTCAAGGTTCGCCTTGTCGTCCATCACTTTCCAGTCTTTTCTCTCAGGGTTCGTCCTCGGCGTCCTGCTTTCTTGTCAAGATTCCAGTGTGTGTCACTGCGGGGGACGCCCCGTGTGTGGTCGTAGCCCGGTCTCTGTAGATACTCCGCCTGTTGTCCTCGCTCCAATGTATTCTCGGCGGAGGGCAGCCACTTGTTGCTGCTCCTGGCACGACCTCTTCGCGGTCGCCGGGACGAGTACTCCTCGGGTCTGACCCCCGAGGACGAAACTAACTTGTGCCAAAGCTTCAGTGTACTTCCATAGCTTGCAAAAATAGATCTTGCTCATATTCGCCAGCTCCTTTCCACAATTCTCGTGAGCCGTGTCCTTCTCAAATGACCGTTGGTTGTATTTACCTTAGTTCTCTCTCGCGTTCCGACATTATGATTCCTGGCCAGGGGCCAAACACAGTCATTGGAAGTCGAGGCAATGCTAAGGCCAGCCAGTTCAACTGACTCATCCTGCAGCCCATCGCACGAGAGCTTCGCGAAGAGGCAAAGTATTGGCGTCGGCCAGTCTGCGTCTCTATCATTGCGCTCGGTTCCCTGACCAGTGGAGAGTTGCTGTCAGAAAGAAAAAGTCAGTCCCCTCAGCGTGAAAATAGCAACAAGCGGCAGGCGTACGTTATATCCGCAGACCGATTAGCAGCTAAGTACACCTCTCTTAGATGGTTGTATTG
>JAKOGH010000478.1:0-25508 GCA_024811115.1 Terana coerulea
GGGTTGAAATCGGGGATGGGGCGGACGAGTGGGTGGCGAGGGGCGTATCCAGCGGATGCCAGATGTTCCGTGGAGGCGTGAAGCCTGTGTGAGTCAGTTTTCTGAGCGCGAGTGCAGCTGAGGTCGAGCCAGGCTGGGTCGGCCTCTTGCGCCAAATGCGGCTCTCCGTCGAGGATAGATGGATCGAACTCTTCCGCAGCCTGTCCGCGACTGTTTCTGGACACGCATGCGATCGGGACCTCGGTTTCTCGAGCTTGGCGCGCTGCAGAAACCGCCGACTTGTTGGGCTTGGTATGTGCGGGATGGTACTCGTAGCCGGGGTGCTTGCGCTCATGGTCCTCTTTGGCCGCCTGCGCAAGGTCGTAGAAATGCTTCTTCACGTGCTGCGGCTCGCTGTGCCAGTCCTCGGCGATCTGCTTCGAGAGGTGCCCTTGTCTGAATTGTGTTGTCCGCATTTGGCTTCATGCCCGCCCACCAGTGCGACCGGTACAGGATGAAGGCATTCGGAGGACGTTTGATCTTCTCCTGCTCCGGCTTTGCAGAGGGGCTCGCGGGGTGAGAGTCGCGAGAACAAGGTTTGCTGCGCGAGGACGAGGACGTCTGGCGGGGCATAACTAGCCTGAACAAAGGAACGTTGAAGAAGGTAGCGCAGTTCTGTCCAAGTGCCCTGTTTATAAGTAGTGGAGATGTGAAAGGGGATCACGCACTTTAACTGACTACGTTCGAACAATAACTTTGCCTCCTGCCAAGTACCAGTGGCCTGTGGCCTCCGTGGCATAAATCATCCACAAAGCCTGTTGCCGGCATTGTCAAAGCCATCCATGACTACTTCGCGTCGTAATCCAGGCTATGTCGCGGTAGCAGCGGTATTATTCGAGTGGTGGCTTGTGTCGGTACGGGACAGCACTGGCAAAGCCTCGAAGTGTTTGCGCGGATCGTGTAGAGAGCATGCAGGCATCGTTGAGTGAGTATTTTGAGGTCAAGCACGCAGCTAAATGTGAGAGTGGGCGCACACTTGAGTTGTTTTAGGCCTGCAGTCGTTGCCATTGCGCCGTCGGATGACGATTCAGATGGTGGAGGTAGGCGGAGGCCAAAAACACCAAAGCCCTGAACGCCACAACGCCACTGATTCAGATAAGTAAGCCGTAACAACGAATCTTTGTTAGACCCTATACAACGCCAAATGTGTACGCTTACCGTGGGAAAGCTAACTGCCGAGCGGAGTCTCAACCTGCCGATTTCATGGAAACGCGTTTGAATGAACAACAGCTTCTCTGTCCAAGCCATACAGACATGCATGGACGACAATCTTCCGACACAACCATCCAAGCCTCAGGCCGTAAAGTCAGGTATTTACATAAGGTATGTGCATATTGCACAGCCGCATTTTTGTAGTTGGAAATGTATCTGACACGCTATCTGCACGATTTAGAAACTCAAAAGCGTGTGCCACAAACAGCTTCTTATGAGCGACAATATCATCCCCAAACTGAAAAGCCTTATCATGCAGGGTCTTTTACTTATAAGAGAACCTCTGGCTAGTACCACAGTCCCTTGCGCACTCAGTCTGCTTCTGCGTCTTACTTGTGCGCCTCCCGCCGCAGCCTCAACCCCGTCTCTCCGCCAGTCACCATGATGTCTAGCCCTGAACCGCCGCCTAGCTTTAACGAGAAGGAGAAGAAGGACTTTGTATCCGTCGAGAAGGGCGACACCCCGACTATGCCGTCCAGGCCGACGAACGCTACAAGTTCGACACCCACGACCTCGACCAGGTCCAGCGTCGGCTCAAGCAGCGCCATATCCAGATGATTGCTGTGAGTCCTACCTATTCGTCTCTCCTAGAGCTTCACCAAGTGCTGTACAGATTGCGGGTACCATTGGTACTGGTCTCTTCCTGGGCTCAGGCAGTGCGCTGGAGGGTGCGGGCCCTCTCGGTGCCCTTATCGCGTACGCGCTCGTTGGCACAGTCGCGTACTCCGCGCTGTGTGCCATCGGCGAGATGACTTCGCACGCCCCCATTTCCGGAACATTTCCGCATTTTGCTGCGCGGTGGGTCGACCCTGCGTTTGGGTTCGCGATGGGGTGAGTCCTTGTCTTGATGCGGTACACCCCGGAACAGTCATTAGACCACCATCGTAACTTGACATGGGTTGTGTTCAGTTTGGGGATCAAATGGTGGTGGATGCGCCGCTACGCCGTTCCCACTGGCTGTTCTACCATCGCAGTTTTTGCTTCGGTCATATCGTCCCAAAACTGCACAGACCCCGAGCAATGAAATTCATCAAGGCAGTCTAATAATTACTTAATGGCCGTAAGGTGGAACAATGTGTCTGATATGTCTTGCATATAGATGGAACTACTTCTACACAAGCGCCATAGGCATTCCCGTCGAAATCACCTCAGCGACTATCCTTTTGACCTACTGGGACGCCAACGTGAGTACTTGTTATAGTTCCTTCTACTGAGGTAGGTCAGCTCATGTCCTTCTGACAGCCTCATCACCAACCCATCTATACTGCGGTCGTTTGTGTCATCGTCTGCTCAATCAACGTCTTCGGCGTACGGTGGTTTGGCGAGTCAGAGTTTTTCTTCTCTATTATCAAATGTATTTCCCTCGTCATACTCCACACTGAACCTTGACTTACATATGTTTTAGTGGTGCTTATCACAGGGCTCATCCTTGTGGGCCTAATCATCGATCTTGGTGGAGGTCCTGACCATGACCGTCGTGGATTCCGATACTGGAAGAATCCCGGTGCTCTCGCTGGTGCCGGTCTTGAGCCTAATCATGTCGGACTTGACCGCTTCCTCGGCATCATCGGCGTGCTCGTGCAGGCCGCCTTTTCCTTCCAGGGGATGGAGCTCGTCGCCATGTACGTTCTCGTACAGGCAGAGTCTTTGTGCACTCGTGCTGACCACGCCCGATAGCGCTGCGTCAGAGACGGAGAGCCCCCGTCGCAACATTGCCAAGGCCGTCCGCAGAGTGTTTTGGCGTATACTGATCTTCTACGTGCGTATCCTTACTTTGGTTCGATCTGCATTTTTTTACTGGCCTGCGTCTAGATTTTAGGTATCATCGTCACTGGCATGCTCGTCCCGTACAACGACCCGGATCTGTTGAGCAACAGCGGCGAAGGCACGGCGGCGGAGTCGCCATATGTCATCGCAATGAACCGCGCGGGTATCAAGGTTCTCACATCATCAATGCGTGCATCTTCACCTCTGCGTTCTCGGCAGGCAACTCGGGCCTGTTCGCGTCGTCCCGTGTGCTGTATGGTCTCGCGTTGCGCGGACAGGCGCCCCGTGTGCTGGCGTATTGCACGAAGAGCGGCCTGCCGCTGGCCTCAATAGTGTTCAGCGCGAGCTTTACCCTACTCGCGTTCATGAACGTATCAAATGGCGCGGTGAAGGTGTTCCACTGGCTCGTGAACCTCACGGCAGTCGGGGGCTTCTTTGGTTGGTGGGGAATGAACATCACATACGTCTTCTTCTGTATGATACATCTTCTGTATATTTACTCGACGTTGACTCACTCCTTATTTCAGACCGTGGCATGCGCGCGCAGGGCTTCGACCGCCGCAAGCTCGTGTACAACAGCGGGCTGCAGCCGTGGCTCTCGTACTGGGGCATCTTCTGGACGACGCTCTTTATCCTCATCAACGGCTACGCCGTCTTCTGGAACTTCAACGCGTCCGACTTCCTCACCGCATACATCAACATTCCGATCTTCGCCGTGCTGTACTTCGGCTGGAAGATCATCAAGCGCACCAAGGTGTGGAAGCCGCACGAGATGGACTTTGTAACGGGCATTCCGACGCTCGAGGAGACGGAGCTGCCGGAGCAGCCGCCCCGCCACATCTGGGACAGGATCTTTAACACTTTGTTCTAGAGTGTTGGTGCGGAGGAATTAGACATGGGCTGGATTATGTAGGATTGCGGCTGCGTGTGTTATCACCTGTATTTTTTACTCCCCTTTTTGCTGTTATATATGGTCATTTTGAAAGCACAGCGGATTTGCCTTTGGCGAGGGTTGTGGCGCAAGTACCGAAAGGAGCGCAGGGGCGCAGAGTTCCAAATAAACTAGGTCTCACGCCTCTTCGTGCAATAAATGATGCCACGTTTTCCTGTATAATTTCGGCTGCTGGAGGCAGCCTGGAAGTCTTCGAATGGCTTATATGCGTGAAGGTGAGTTCTCTGCTCGACGCCTTATTCGAAACAACGACCTGTATCGACCGCGTAGCGTCTAGCGGCCGGGGCACGTCCAGCGAGCGCTTTCACGCATCCTAGCTTCTTTCCATCATCTGGCAGCTCATGCTGGCTTTGTACAATGCCCATAACTCTCCCTAAAACCCCAGGACGAAGCTCATTCTACACACAACATTGCTCTCGACACTCTAGCACCTATCTGTGGTTGATCTCATCACGTCTCGCCAGTCCTTGGATGGAATCAGACTCGGACTCGGACTCATGGACGACGATTCCGGACTGTTATACCAGCCTACCAGACTACGCCGCCCTCTGGTCGAATTATCTCCTTTCGAATGGCGGACTACGAGATGATGCCTTAATTGATGAAGCTCATGACTTACTGGAAGAACTAGAGTGCGCCAGCGTCCACACGTGGACCATGCTCCTCCTGACCAATTTCCACATCACGGTGCTGCAGTTCCTGACCGGCTCGTACTTATGTGGGTACAGCAAACAAGAGCTGCAAGATGGGTCATTTTCACCCGTGAGTCAGCCGTGCAATGTCGATGATACCACTACTAACACGGGGTATTGTCACTAACGATACGTGCTATGGCTACTACGAGTATTCGCTGTGTGTGTGAACCACTTCAGGGACCAAATTGTTCACGACGAGATCAGTGAACTCCCCGACTATGAATCCGAGACTTTTGACAAGACGGCCGACGCGATCTTGTCTCGTACACCGGGGTTCTGGGACAACCTTTGGGAGCTTAGGGAGACTACGCTGGATCTACGTAATCATTCTGGGTCTAGCAGCTACGAGATACAGGGAAGCCATGAAAGCACTTCATGAGCGTTTGATTGAATGCGCTTCGTTGGTATTCACCTTACAAACAAAATATCCGTAAGTCACTCTCGGCTTGCTAGTTATGGTTCTAATATGAAGTATGGCAGAGACTCGCGCTCCGCGCAGTTGGACTCCCATAGACCACACGTGATGCTCGCCATCTGGGTGTCGAGCGGGCACCGTACAACTCGACAGAACGCACTCGTGGGGATAACAAAAACGCTTCACAAGCGCTTTGACTACGCACAGTTTTACAAGGACGTCTCTGCCTACGCAGAGAGGATAGAGCAGTCTATACTGCGGGATCTCAAGGACGACTCTGTGGTTGATGAACACCTGCAGCAGTTACTTCTGTTTGTGTGCAACCTTCACCCAAATTACAGGCCAGATGACCCTTTCCCTATCTTCATTCAGACGTCCTTACAGCGAAATGTCATCTCAGCAAGTTTGGCCGCTTGCATCAGCAAAGTTGCATTGGCGCTGAACGGTACTGACAGGTACTGATGAAGCCATCTCAGCGCGCTTCAGTCCCTTCAGTGCCGTCAGCGCCCGCCAGTCTCAGTAGTCGTTTTGAGCGCTCTCAGACGTTTTTGACCCCTCTTGCATCCGACTCTTGCAGCAAAGCTTCGGTGAGCAAACCATCATCATTCACGTCCAACATAGTTTATGAAACATGAGGAACTAAGAAAATACAAAATCTAGTAAAAGTCCGGCTTCAGCAGGGCTCGAACTTTGGTTCCAAACCGTTCGTCAGTGCTCTCAGTGCTTGTCAGCGCTCATCAGTCGTCAGCGCTTGTACGTTTTGCTGATGTGTCGGAGACAGCTTTGCAGTGGAATGAGGACGACTGAAAGTGACCACACCACAGTCACTATAGAGTTTGTGTTCTTGATGTGAGTTGCTTTATTGTGAACAGCGGATGTGTTTTGTGAAGGCATCCACTTGTGCTTCTGACTTTAACTCCACTCACAGAAGCATCATCACGACGGGGCCCAGCATGTTGCAACCAGACACAAGGACTCTGCAACTTCCTGAGTCGTGGATATATTCCATCATAGGTCTTGTTGCTGAGTCGTTGGTATCTCAGGTCGAGTCTGAGTATGTCCCGTGGGCGGGTATGTATATGTTCAGAATTCTCATGATATTTGCGAACTGATTATATGTTCAGAACAGGTCTCATGTCTGTCAGTGGGTCTTAACAAACTGCTATTGCAACTCATCCTGCGTCCCGGTGCAAACAGGGATGAGAAACTGTTGCCATACATTCATTACCGGCACAAAGCCTGGTCCATGGCAGACAACGCATTTCGCAGCAAGAGGTCTCTCGGAACTATACATCCCTGGCAGCTGATGATGGCTCATTGGAATGCACTTGGGAAAGCGTTACCACGTCTCACACCCGGGAGTGACGAGCTAACACTGGAGCCTCTCGCACGGTGTCACTGGAGGGAATGCATGTGTGTTGTCTTCAAGTCTCAGCATTGCCTCCATGTCTGTAAGGGATGTTGGGTTGTTGCATATTGCAACGCAAGATGCCAAGCCAGGTTTGTTTTCTCTGTGTGCATGTATCCCCATGTATATGTGCACTGTAATGATATGATGTTAGGGACTGGGATGAGGGAAAGCACAAGGAGCTCTGTGGCAGACTGGGAGCATCACACCGGGTGTAGCACACCTCATTGATTGCTATCTGCGTACAATGGTCACATTATTGCCAGATAATATCGCTTTATGCTGAAGTTTCTGTAGAGACTTTGGATGACCTGTATGCATAAGGAGGTATACTTCGGCCGAAGTCAAGCACGGCTCAAACTAACATGTAAATTCGCAGCAAGAATTTCCTTAAGACTATCTGTCTTTGGCGGATGTTGTTCGCTCAATGGACTGAACTTGGGAAGGTCCTACTGCGTCCCGAGACCTTGAGTCTCAGGCCCACATTTGAGCCTCTTCAGCAGTGTCACTGGGCGGAATGCATGTGCAGCAACAGTCTTCAAACTCCACTTTTGCAAGGGCTGCTGGCTGGTCGCATATCGCAATGCAGGATGCCAAGCAAGGTTCGTGTCATGTCTACAACTTCTTGCTTATACACGTGTGTATCATGTCATCTATTTACAGGATTGGGATGACGGGAAGCACCAGGCGCAATGCAGAAGACGCAGAGCAGCGTCACGGTCAAGTCAACATGAAACGCTACTAGAGCATATTAGCTACAATAAATATCACGATAAGCGCCTCAAAATGGGGCCGGCGCTCTGTGATTTTGGCAGGAGTAGGAGCTTTCCGGCCAATTCCGGCTCAATATGGACGGAATATATATCGCAGCTAATATGCTCTACTACTGTATTCACTCTGCTCTCCAACCAATGTTTGCCTGTGCTGTAGAGTGGTGTATAGTATTGCTTGTCTTCAGAATCTAATTGGAAAATTTGCGCGAACCATGTTGTGGATTAATCGCTGAGCTGGATCCTTGCGTGATGTTCGTCAATATTAATGAACCTGACCAGCGAGCGCTTCACCTTCTCGACTTCCTCCTTCCTCCTGACCATCATCTGGCAATTTGCTCTGGCTTGCACAGTAATCTACAGCTCTTTCGAAACATCACAAACGTAGCTCAAGCTATATAACGCGGCTCCTCTCCAAGTGTACGCTTTTGGTAGACCCAGCACAGGTTCGCTGTCCTGTTCGGCGGGCGCGCTGGGCATGAGCAGTGACTCCTTGGACTCGGATTCGTGGAAGACGATCTTGGAGTACGCCACTTTGTCAGCAGACCTCTCTACATGGGCAGACTTCCTTCTCGACAATGGCAGATTACGCAACAAGGAGTGCATCTGCGAAGCGGATGCGCTGCTCGCAGAACTTGAAGACGTCAATGGGTGCACCTGGGACACACTTCTTTAGTTGGACTTTCACGTTACCGCACTACAGCTCCTGATTGAGCTATACCTATGTCGGTGCTGCGGAGAAGACGAGAGCGAAGTTATGTCGCACGTGAGTGCAGTATGCCAAGGTTACCGCTATGTTACTAACGCACTCTCTCAATGCCTGTGTACAGCCTTACTTGGTATGGCTCCTTTGACTGTTCAATTGATGCCTGGATAGTATCAAGGCTATCACATATGTTGATGATGTCAACAAATCATATGAACCCGAGCACTTTGACAAGACAATAGACACAATACTGTCCAACATATCGAGATTATGGGACAATCTGTGGGAGCACAGGGGTTGGATGTTGCATTTTGACTCTCTGGATGAATGTCATCAGGATGATGAAGAAAATCTCTTCTTGGAACTTGTCATCTGCGGCTCTCTGCTGCGCTTGGTTCAAAAACAGCACTAGTGAGCCCAGCATTTGCTCGGCTTGCGTCATATGTTAAATTCCTCTTCCAGATACTCTCAGCCGGAATCTCATATGGCGCATGTAATGCTGGTAATATGGGTTTTCAGTGACATTCGTTCGATTCAACGAATGGCTCTCACATGGATAACGACACCCACTATCGAGCCAGCCTTGTACGCGCAGTTTTACCAGGAAGTCTCAGTGTACTCATAGGAAATACACATGGCCATGTTGCGAGACCTCAGGGACAAATCTGTGCTTGACGTTGATTTGCAGTATACGCTCTCGGTGACATGGAACCTGCGCAAAGAGTACAGGCCCACTGGTGGCTTCCCGATCATTGTCAGCACATTCTTACAATGGAGCATCGTCTCAGCGAGTTTGGCAGCATGTCGACGGCAGCTTTGTCGCGGAAAGAGGATGCCTCATGATGGCTTTGTGATAATCAACATCGAATTCGCGTTCTTAGTGAGTAATTTTCCTGAACATATTTACCGCTGCCAACCAGAACTTTGGCATACAGAAGTGTAATCTCGATGCCTCAACCAATGCAGCCGGAACCAAGGGCGTTGAGATATCCCGAATCATGGGTCTATATTCTTATTGGACTTATCGCGGCGACGTCAGCATCACTCATAGATTCCGAATCCGTAAATTGGGCGGGTACGTACAAGTTCAGGCTTCATAAACTGTAATCGCGTGGCTGAGCTGAATGCATCCCTCAGACCAAGTCACCAACCTGTCGGCTGGGCTGTGCAGACTATTATCCCTACGTCACTCTGATAGCAAGACGGCAACAGGCAAGAGGATCATGCGATATATTCACTACGCTCGAAGAGTGTGGTCTTCCACATATGACGCATTCCTCCATAAAAGGTCTCGCAAATATTCCTTGGTGGCGAAGGATGATTTCTCAGTGGGCAAAGCTTGGGAACGCCTTGCCGTATCTTGCGCCCTGAGAGTGACGAACCAACAATAGAGCCCCTTGAACACTGCCACTGGAAGGAATGCATGTGCAGCATCCTCAAGCCTCAGCATTGGCTCCGAGTATGCAAGGGCTGCTGGGTTGTTGCGTACTGCAATGGAGGGTGTCAGACGAAGTGAGTATCTGAGCATGAACGCGCGTTATCGTTCGACCACGCTGACAGGGAGGCCGTTAGGGATTGGGACGAAGGGGGCCGCAAGACGGAGTATAGACGACATAGGTCATAAGTTGTAATGAACTACTATACCCTCTTACACAGTCCCTCAAGATTGTTGTGGGATTGGACTTATGAGCTGGGGCAATGCGGCTTTGCGTACAACAAGTCAACAACGTTTTTGAATGCAATTCACGTCTGTGCAGCTATTGAGCCCGTTTCGTCAATATCTTTTGCCTGTCAAGTCTAGGTGCGCAAGGAGTGGCAGCAGTTGCTTATGAAACTCCGCACAGCAGCTCATCGCATCTCACATCTCGAACGTAGTCTCCATTGGTACACCTTTTTAGATTCCATGCTTATTACATGGCCTTATCTAATCCACATTCACCTTTCCGCTTTAGATCCATGGCTTGCGAGTTATTAAAGCAAAGTCGCTTGGCAGGGCATTAGCGTGGCAGCTCTGCCACTCACAGTGCAGCTTGCGCATTGGGACCTCAGCTAGGTCAGCTTCTTTCGGTCAGTGTAGGGAGCAAGTGTCATGAACTTCTGGGCGTCTCTAGGGTATTCTTTTCATTTCCATTGTCTTCTACCCCTATCTATTGTTCTCTCATCGATACTCGTGGTTTCCGTATGTTTCTCTATTGTTCTGGACCGCTCTAGTACATACACGAGGATACCGGGTGGTACTGTACAGTTTAGGACTACACATGTATAAGTAGCTACCATCTGCAACAGAGAAAGCCAGTCTCGAGCTGGTCTGTTCCCCAGCTAGTTACTCGGAGACTGCACCACTACTTCCATTCCCAGTTGAGAGTGTCGCACTTGGTACAGTTGTACTAGTTGTTGTTGACAGCAAGGTGCGTTCCTGTGTCTTCTATAATCGTTGTTTCTATGCCAACCATTAACTCCTGCCAGCGGTGCGCTAGTACAACGAAGAGCAGGCGATAGATCTCAGCTCATGGAACATCCGTTAGATACCTTCGCTAGTCCTCAAAGTCCGTCGCCAGCCGCTCCGTCCTCATGAGAGGCACTCACTCAGTTATTTAGGTGTCGCCACTCACAAGAAGACTTCTCGGGTGCGGGAACTTGGAACTGTGCATGCTCGACGCTCGTGCATCGATCTTGTGATGAAGGCAAGTGGCTCAGCGAGCAATTAACGGTTGATGCCTTGTTGTCTTAACTTGGTATCGGTAGCCAGTGGCAAAACTCCTTGTGGTACGTAATCGCCTTTGTATTTCTTGTCATACTTATAATCTGCAGATGGCAGCCGGACATATGTAACCGCACAGACCATTTTCCTGTCACCTTACCAGCTCATTGCTGCGCCCCCCGGAAGCTCAATGAGTGGCACCGCGACGCTTGCCTTGGATGTAGAACCACCTCCTCCACCAACAGATCCTGCCTTGTGGGGGATTGGCTCATGTCGAATGGAGGACCGCCAGATGCCACGTACTGGGACCGAGACTTCGATAACCTCGAGAAGCTGCAGCTTGCCAGCAACGAGACGTGGAACAAGCTCTTTGCCAGCAGCTTCCCACAACATGCGGTGCAGCATCTGCTTGGAGAGAAGTTGATCGGGTGTAGTAAAGCTGAAATTTTGGAAAACGAAGAGAAGCAAGGATTTGCACGGGTTAGTTGAATCGGTTCCGTGACTCTGAGAAATACGCTGAAAATCATCATATGATAGAATAACACATTATGGCGCATACAAACCTTCACTTACTGCCTAAAGCACTTCAAGTGTTTGGCACACAATTCTGGGACTGGAGTTGGACCCAGAATTGCGCCCGAGGTTTTGGAGAGCGTGCGCAGGACGTGGAAGATGCCTTCATCGAACAGACCCTAGAGTTCTGGAAAAATATCTGGGGGCTAAGAAATCAACTACCGACACAGATGCCAGTTTTGTAGACAACGGTCATTACCCTCTGGAGCAAACTCTTCACGGGTATCTTGTTGTCTGCGCTGGGCTGATCATTCCCGGGTATCAGAAGTGCCGGTTCGTACTTATACAACCCCAGTATCTCTTTGTCGGTTTGCTAACTAGGTCCTAGAATGCCCGAACAAGCAATGTCACCGAAGTCTCACGTGGCTCATATCATGCTTATGATTTGGGTCCTAAGCGGTCATTGTCCAATCACGGTTTTTAGCTCTCGCCGCACTGTTGAAGACCCATGAGGCTAGTTATCCACACTCACTTGCTGAGCTTTATGGTGAAGTGGCGACTGGTTGTACATCACCTCGAGCAATACTTCTGGCCATCATACGTGATCTCAAAGACGAACATCTAGCGAGCAATGAGCTGGGGCATTTGCTCACACTTCACTATTTCTTCCGGCCCAGATGGAACAATGATGCCTCTGACTCATATCAGCACATCCTTGGAACGACAGATATTCTTGGGAAATCTGGCTGCATTCCGCCGGTGTCTTTGTACCGACACTGAAGCATTTATAGAATGCCCATGGGTCGTTGATCATGAGCTCTTCTTTCTATCGTGAGCTTCATGCTCATGCTCCTAGTGCACCTCGTGGAGCCTACTCATATCTAATCTAGCCAGGCAATGGCCAACGGCGCTACAATTCCCCAACGAAGGATACAAACCTGGAACCTCCCAGAAGACGTGCTCTATGAAATCATTGTCATCTTAGCTAGCTGCATCCGAACAATCATACAGTATAACGCTAGAGAGCTGCGATGGAATAATGCGTACAAGTGCCATCAACCCTAGCTTAGTTTTGCGCCAATGAACCATTTCCTAGACATTGTGGGCATTATTGACCAGTTGCATACAATGCTACAAGAGCATTCGCTTTATTTACCCCGTGCCGAGAGAGGCCCAAAAAGTGAGCGTTATCCTCCCACCAGGTTCCGATGCAAGCGCTAATCAAATCGCCCAAAGCGGCAAGTGCCATCAAAATAGAATCTCCCCGTATTTGAGTGAAGTATCCCGTCGTAGATACACATGATGTACCACCACTAGAGGCCTTTGGGACTAAAAAGTCTTATCCCTGTGACATAACAACTAAAAAACCATAACCGAAGCAAGCCTGAGCCCACAAGGCTGATTCCGAGCCATCAACTCGCCATAAGTTAAGTCAAGTCAACTTGCCCAGTTATTAACATCGCAGAAACATTACAGGCTAGGCATGATATGGGTGGGAAGTTTTAGAATGAATAACAGGAGCACCGGCGGGCTCGTATAACAAAAACAACAAAAACACTTTAAAAGGCGTTAGCGGGATTCGATCCCGGCGCCTCTTGAACACCTCCCGAGCCCGCTGCAGATATTACCGTTAGTCTACAGCATCGTAAATAAGTGACTGAATTATGCGTATGTACCCAGTCAATCCCTGTCACCCGAGGGAAGTGATGGCACTTGCCGCTTTGGGCGATTTGATTAGCGCTTGCGTCGGAACCTGGTGGGAGGATAACGCTCACTGCCCAAAAATCGCTCCGTACCATGGCTACGCCCACAGGGCTTGGTTATCGGCAGCTGACGTACATATATATCTTCCTAGAAATGAGCCCTTGCGTGCACACATGTCCGGTTGCGCTGCATGGCCCCGCCTACTCGTTTCCTGGCGTAGGCTGGAGGGCGCCATGGTCGTTTGTCTGCATGAACCTTCGGAACGTGTGTTCGAACCTCTGGAGCGGTGCCACTGGGCGGCGTGTGCATGCAGTGTTTTCCGCCCGGGCCATCGGCTCAGGGTATGCAAAGGGTGCTTTCTTGTTGCATACTGCGACGGGACGTGCCAAACAGGGTGAGTGCTGATCGGCTGACCGGTGAGCAGTACGCTTATTAAGAGTTTGTAGTGACTGGGGGAGCACAGATCTCGCTGCCGGCCACGCAGGAAGTGAACGCACTCTATACATGGCTCGTATCGCGCGCAGCAAAGTTTATATTCTTCCAGATTCATGGTCGGGTCATGTAGGGTTTGTCACGGTTAGGAGGCCAATTCGAGGAACCCGTGCATGTGTGTGCCGAGGCAGACTGCAGCCGCCCCCGTAAATTCCCACATATATACTACACATTTGTATCCCCAGTATTTCTACGCACATTTTTCTGTCACAACGAACTTTTGTGAAAATCCAAAATTATCGCGATACCTACGGTAAGACTCAGAGTGAAAGGAAGCAAGATGATGTCACAGTGCTGCTGTAAGTATATGGGCGCTTAGACAGTATCGACGCGTACCCCTCGACTCGAAGTCCACTTGTCTCTCCTGACTTTCACCACTCTACGCCTAATTTCTTACGATGCCTAAACGCGGAGCATTCGTTGTTGTCGAAGGCCTTGACAGGTCAGGCAAGAGCACGCAGGCCGCTACGCTGTTGCGCCGCCTACAGGATGCTCAGGTCTCCGCGAAGCTCATCAAGTTCCCCGGTCAGCACCCTTCACCGTCGCCCTGCTCGAAACACATCCTTATGCGTGCATATGGGTAACATGTTCCGTCAATGTGTGGTACGGCAGAACGAACGACACCCATCGGAAAGATGATCGACTCGTATCTGAAGTCAGAAAGCGAAATAGATGACCATGCAATCCATCTGTTATTCTCTGCGAACCGCTGGGAGCTTGCGTGAGTTCTTTTACAACTGTGCCTTCCCCTCGCCTTTCCGTCTGACCCCGGTTGGCTGGCTGCACAGCTCCGACATAGAGAAGACTTTGGCTGCAGGCGAGACAATCATCTGCGACCGCTACGCGTTCTCTGGGCTCGCGTTCTCTGCGTCCAAAGTGCGCCCAGGCTCGAAATCCTATCCACTGCTGGACTACGAATGGTGCCGCACCCCCGATGTTGGTCTACCGGCTCCAGATATCACCTTATTCCTGGATGTCTCTGCGGAGGTCGCGAAGAAGCGAGGCGGGTATGGTGAGGAGCGGTACGAGAAGGAGGACGTACAACTGCGTGTCAGGGACGTGTTCGTGAGGATAGGCGAGCAGGTCGAAGGTGGCGGGGGAAGGTGGGAGGTCATCGATGCTGATGAGTCGAAAGAGGATGTGCAGGAAGTGATCTGGAATGCGGTTAAGGACTTGGTTAAGGGAGTCGATGCACCAATCGAGAAGCTGTGGAATGATAAACGAGAGGCGGGAAGCGTTGAGGCATTGTACATGTGAAGAAATGGATAAAGTGAGTCCCCAATTCGTATTCCAAGTGCTTGTGAACGATGTTTTACAAATTACACAGACTAAGAGCCGAACCCCTGTAAGATAGTACTGTACAAACCGCTAAAGACGAGAGGTGTGGATGGGATCAAGGATGAACGAGTGTGCAAAATTGCAAGTAAGAAACTAGAGGCGTATTCATACGCAAAAGGAATGACGTTGGCTGTGCATCAGCGTTAAGGTTGAGAACTTTGTAAGACGTCGATGACCAAGACCGACCCAGCCCCAATCCGACGGAATCCAGGGATGTATCTTGTTCAACTCGAGGAAAGCCGGGAAACCAGAACTGCGAGAGCGAGGACTACGCCCCAACGCCACTTCTCCCAGACCAGTTGCCGAAGGGATACCGTCCAACCGCCGGTGGATGGCGCAGCTACAGCCGTATCCTTGGTAGACGCCTCACTGCCTGACTGGCTGTCGGGGGCATTGACGTTGGCCGAAACCGCCTTCGCATAAGAAGTATGTGGAGAAGGTTTGGATGTGGTACGTGCAGGAGTGTTTTCGGCTTCAGGCTTGGACGAAGATCCGCGTTCTTTCTCAGCCATGTTTGGCACGTCGCGAGGTGTTGGTGAACAATACTAAGATTCTTCAGTGCGGTGCGCGGAGGGGAGAGATGGCTAGACTTACATCGGGGAATGCTTCCTTGAACCTCCGCTGTTCCAGATTCCACGCATGGCTTCGGGCCGCATATACTCGCTTCTCGGCGTCACTCGTAGTCACCGATCCGGTGGTCATCTCGTCGGAGAGCATAAAGGACAATAGACCAGTCAAACTACGACAAAGGATTGATTAATACGAGGACAGATGGTCCATGCATGCGGTAACTCACATAGTGGCGACACTCCACGCTGGGTTCCACTGTCAGGTAGAGAGCCACTGTTAGCAGTATAGGATGAGAGGGATATGAAGGCACGCACAGTTCCTGGATGGAAGTCGGACATGGAGAAGCAAATCTTACGGTCAGGTTGAAAGCGTCCGGAGGGGGTCAACATCTGCGAGAAGTTCAGTACTTAATCGACATCGTCAAGTTGGTGAGGCAAGAACCAACCTTGATCCCTGGGGGCTTGAAGGGGTATTCAGAAGGGAACAGTAACACACCATGGTACTCTCCTCCAGCGAAGGGCGAGTCCGGTGGTCCACGCTTCGAGCCAGGTCAGCAAGACAGTCGATAAGGACAGTTTGGAAGACATACAATGATATAATTCCCTTCACCGCGAAATCAGTATGAGAACAAACACTTGAGAGGGCGAGCTTACAGGTCAAGATGTTCTTCTCGTCTGGTACTGCCCACACGAACGGCGGCGGCTCCCGCTGCATAGCAACATATTCTTTGTTAAGCTGTTCCCACAGACATAGTGAGCGCGAATTCATGGCGAGCCTGAGGGGAGAGACGTACACGCTTGTGGGCTGCCTTCGACGCCATTCCTAGGTATGTACAGAGAGCGAGAGAGAAGAGTTGTTGGCGATGGTGGTGGTATAGGTGGAGAAGGGAATCGACAGGGCCGAGATGCATGGCGGGGACGGCGCCACGTGCGGCTCGCGTGGCTCGACTACGCCTCAGGCAGGCGCCTTGCGCTCATGCCGATCCTGAACTGAACCTGACAAGTGACGGCCATGGCTCTGCCTACACGGGGACGAGTAATCATCGACACGACCGCTGGAGAGATTGATATCGAACTTTGGTCAAAGGTACGTGGCTGGTGTTCTTGTTCAAGCTCATTCTTCACGCCCTTGCACCAGGAAACCCCGAAGACATGTCGGAACTTCATCCAATTGGCCATGGAAGGTGCGTACCACTTCGTGTCGCTTCATTGATATGCTAGCAGTATGCTGAAGTAAAACATAGGCTACTACGACGGTGTCATTTTTCACCGGTATGTCAGCGTCACCCAACTACCCCGCACTGGAGTTGACAGGCAGTCAGAATAGTCTCCAACTTCCTTGTCCAGACCGGAGATAAGACCGGCACTGGTGGAGGCGGCGAGTCAATTTATGGAGGTACGTACATGCGAAACACTACATCATTTGCTCAAGACTGACATGTATGCGCCTAGAACCTTTCGAAGATGAGATTCACCCGCGATTGCGGTTCCAGCACCGAGGACTTGTAGCCATGGCCAATAACGGGACGAAGAATTCCAACGACTCACAGTTCTTCCTCACCTTGGGTATCTATCATGCTCCATATATTTTACGTTGACGCTGACTCCAGGAAATATTACAGACAGAGCCGATGAGTTGCACGGCAAGCATACACTTTTCGGACGGGTGATTGGTGACACAATTTACAGTAAGTCAACACTCAGCGTTTTCTTGAGTTTGAATGTATACTAAGTGATTTTTAGATGTTGTACGAATTGGCGAGATGGGTGAGACCAATTTGACTTGCATCGCAGTCACGTCGGATGTCTAACTTTGCTAGAGGTTGACGCGAATGAGCGGCCTATATAGTAGGTTTCGGTCCTCAATATTTCTCTCAGACATTTAATGTATCATGCAGCCCACCGAAGATCAAGACCATTCGCATTGTTGACAACCCCTTCCCCGATGTTGTTCCTCGAATAACCGCCGCTGAGAAGCGAGCTCAACAAAAGGCGCGCGAGCAGGCGCAGCGTGAACGAGAGGAGGAGCAGCGGAGAAGAGGAGCCAAAAAGTAAGTTTTGTCCTCGCACCAATCCTGTCTGAAGCCAATGTCCCTTATAGAGACGTGAAGTTGTTGAGCTTCGGAGCTGACGAAGGTGGCGAAGAGGAAGAACCAGTTGTTTTCAAAAGAAGCCCATTGTACGGCCGGACCGTATGTTGTCGTCTTTTATCATTCTATGAACTCTATTAATAACAAGCTATGCCAACAGTGATCACAGTAGATTCTCCGAGTACATTGAGCTCTATTCCTGGCGTTCCAGCCAAGGAGAAACTTTCTAAATCAAAAGAACAGACTCCGGTCCCCGTCACCGAGAAGCCCTCGAAGTCATCTAACAAAGCGGATGATGACATCACCAAGATACGAGAGAAACATGCGAAGGAGAAAGCAGCGGAAAGGTCAGTAATGAATGGCGCCTCCACATCGAGACCCGGCTTACATGCATTCGCAGCAACTCGCGCCAGGCCGAAATTGAGAGGATGGAGGCCGACATCCGGAAGCTGTCTCGCAAAGCTAGGGGCGATGACAGCGACGATGAGCCGACAAAGAAGAAGCCCAAGAAGTCGATGCTCGAAGAGGAAATGTCCAAATATGCCACGTCGCGCAACGTACACAAGAAGACGAAGGAAGGCAAACGCATCAAGGGCGAGGACGACGTCCTTGCAGCCCTCGATAGTTTCCGTTCGAAGCTGAAGACCGTCGCGCCCGAGCAGGACGAAGACCCTGTCGCAGAGGACAACGAGGACAAGCCGCCTGCGGCAGGCGAGGAGGACCCCGGTATGGAGGTCGATGACGATACGGATATCTGGAGCCACGCGCTGTATTTCCCCAAGGACAACTCGGAGGAGGTGATGAAGGCTGAGAGAGACTATGAAGTCATCGACCCGCGACAACGAAGTGCACAGGCGAAGGAGGAAGCGAGGGAGAAGAGGCGTGCGTTCCGGCCGAAAGACGGCGGCCGTGGTTCAAGGCGGTACTGACGAGTTAATGCAACACTTCATGTGAGTCGTTACTCGTATCGTTTGCGCATACCTACCTGACTTGTGTTTGCAGTTCCTTGTACTACAGCGATGTGACAGCTTCGCGTGACTTGAATATGAGAAGGTTTCGGTCCGCTTCTATCATGAGCTTTGTGTGCGAACTCAGTCTCCAGTACGCGACGCTGCTGACCAGGGTTAGTCGGTGATCCGAGCATACTGTGCCCTGTCGCGACAGCCATGGGACCGTCAGTACCTGCGACAATGACGGTGGTGACGTGGTATGCTTCAGTCGCAGGCAATTCCTCTCATACCCGTCGGCCGGATGCTCAAAGTAAATCAGGTGAGTACTCAACCTGTCCGGATCGCTTTGTGACGGATGCATTCATAGGGCTTCTTGCCGTTGCCAGCTACGCTCGGCCCGTCCAACCAGAGCGACCTCAGACAAACAACCAACACTTTGAGTTCGTCATCTGTTGGTGTCCACGAGAACCGCCACTCTTGTCCTTGTCAAACAAGTTGCTTTCCCAAAGGGTGGCTTCGTGCACAGTGAGCCGCCACGCCATTCTGCCGCTATTCTTCCGCTGAGGAGGTATGGAAGCGACTGTATTGTCGCGGTTCATTAAGCGTAGGACCCTTGGATCGCTCCAAGGACGACGGCCGCTGTCGCCCATGTGTCGTGGGTATTTCGCACAATTCGCGGGAGGGCGCCTTATCAGGCTGTACGCGCGATCGATGGTCACACCCCTTCTGCCGACGGCGGGTGGTTGGTGCGTCTTGGGGGCATCGACGCGCATCGGCAGCCTTCTCCGCCAGAGGGGCGCCGCGGGCTCGCGCTTCTGGGGCATCGCGCAATGGAAGGGCTGCCTCCAGGCGGGGGCGTGGGCGCAGACGCCCCCTGCGTGCGAGATCGCGTCTGCGCAGATTACCTTTCCTCTGCACGGCGGTTCTCCCGCAGATGCGCCTGCACGCCGGCGTGCCCGGCGCGGTGGCCCGTCACAGCGACGCGCTGCCCGATGCAGACGTGGCGGATCCCGCCCTTCTTGCATCGTCCGCAGATTCCGCTCGTCGTTTCGCTCGTCAAGTCGCAGCGTTCTCAGCGTGCTGCGAAGGACGGCGATTCCTCGCCCTGCAGTCTGGTGGGGAAGCACATCCCTGCGACTGGGAACCTGCGATGCTACCACCCCAGGCGTGACAGTCCTGCTCGCCTGCGGCATACCACTATCTCGGCCTTGTTCGGGGCTGTCCCACTGGGGCTATCCTACTTGGGAGACTCCTCTGCGCGTTCCGCTCGGCCGTGAGAGGCAGGCCAGCGGGCGGCATCACTGGGGCGTCCGTGCCCTGAGGCCCTCCTTTTCCCTGGAGAAAGCACACAAGTCAGCGGACGGCGCGTGCGGGCAGCCTGGCCGCCAGCGGTGTTCGAGTGGGGTGTTCCAGCAGCAGCCCCCAGCCGTCCGTCCGTCTCCCGCTTGCGCTTCGCCCGCTGCAGCGCTGGCACGCGCCGCCGTTTTCTCATGCCAGGCTGCGCGTGGGTGCCGCGACGGCCGAATGCAGCGGCGCGTGACTGATGTCTTCATATGCGCGGCGGCCCAGTGATGCATGGCCCCTGCGCTAGCCTGCCGCAGAGTCAGGGGATCCCGTCCGCGATGTTGTGCGCGTCCGCCGCGCTGGGTGGGGGCGTGCCGCGTCATCGATGCGCTGGGCCTGTGGCACGCCCTCGCGCACGGATATCCGAGCTATCTGTGCCACACATCAGCGAGGTCCTTGAAGATTTGGGCTCTGGTTCGGTCGCGTACCGTTATACGGGCAACTGCGTGACAGGCGTGGCGGGCGGGGGTCGACGGGGGTGCGCACGCCGAACTTGTAGACCTTCCTATTCTGCCACCTAGCGTGCTTCGTGCGCTGGTCCGTCCGGGTGCGTGATCCGGTCGCGATCAGGGTCGCCGGGTCCGCGTTCGCCTTGGGCGTTCCCTCGACAATCTCCTGTGCGTGTCCAACATAGGCTCTAGATCTCGACTGAACGCTCTCTTGCACGCCTAGCCGCGACAATTTGTAGCAGGCGATTGTTCTGTTCACGGCCTGCGACAGATAGCGCTGCGCTGTGAGAGCTTCAACGCAGCGAAACGGCAAGGCTCGCAACCACTGACACATCGTGCTGATAGCTGGCTTGGTGCCGCAGGCAGCCCGCGGTCCAGCTCGCTCTGGGCGGGATTTACATGTTGGTGTGGACGAGCAGCAGGCGCGCTGCGAACGCGAGCGGTGGCGGCTAGGGACGAAGTCCCCGGATTTGACGTGCCCGACACGCCAGATCAGCGACGCGGTCCCACGGGTGTCGGTCTGGAGCCTGTCTCGCGCTGTCTCGCAGGGGCCGTCGTGCTGGCTGGGCGTTGCACGCTGGGCTGATGGCGTGCTCCTCGCCTTGGTGTTCCCCTGGGGCACTCGCCTTCGCCGCGTCCCTCGCACAGTGGCACTGCGCTCGCCCAAGACAGGCAGGCGTGACCGTGACATCCGTCGCTCCTGCCCCAGCCAAGCCCCCGTCCCGAAGTGCACGGCACTCACATAAACGCTCTTCTCAGGTTGTTCTCAGGTCGTTGAGAATTTGCTGGTGACCCAGCGCGCTGGCAGCTGCAGTCGCCGGCGCCCGGTGGGCAGCCATGGCCTGCCCTCGTCGCGCCGTCGCCGCGACGTGGTTACCTCGCGAATGCACCGGATAAATGGCCCAGGAGCGGCCTCGCGAGCGCGCACCGCGGCTCCGACGCACGGGAAAGCGGGGCTTGCACGAATGCGTGAGTAGGCTCACTGTCCGATCTCGGGCGCGCGGAGGTAACGGTTCTCACAGGGCGCCGGTACCATGGTATGCGCGTAATTGGTGGAGGCCTTGGCAGGCAACTCGTTTGCCCTTGGGCACTGTGCATTTGTATATTTAAGGGAGGCTGAGGAGGCTCTCCGCGGGTGCGGGCACATGTGTGTTTTTCCTGAATTTATTTTCCCGTGCCTGGCTGATATGTTTTCGTGCATAGTTGGAACCTGGAAGGGCATCAGCGCATGCCTGAGCGTGTCGGACGAACAGGCAGGCGGCTCGGACATGTCGGCGCAGTGCGTACAACACCCGATGTGTTCTTCTCGCTGGTGTTCTCTGCTTCGCCGAGAAGATCAAGACATGAGCATTGCCTAGTGAACCTGCGGGAGCTGACGCTCCCAGCTCCCGGAAGACAGGCCCGCGTCGCTTGCCCTTCGCGGCTTCTGCGTCTCGCAGCATCTCGCATCGGGGCTGGCGTGCGGGCTTACCTCGCAGGAACGCTGCAGCTGGGGGCGGTGCGTCGCTGCAGTGGGCCGCAGATGTTCTCACTGCTGCAATACACGGATGGGTACACTTGTCCTTGGCTTTACTGGGCTGCCGGGCGGTCGGACGCGGCATGAATGCATGACGGAGACTTGCCTTCAGGTGTTGCTCACGCCGTGTAATTTGATGCGTATTTGCAAGGCACCTACTGAGAGAGGGCAGAAGTAGTAGTAGGTGCGCGTCATGATGCATACATTGTGTGGAATAAACTGGGCTAATAAACGTTTCCAATCCCTCACAATGTTTATTACGTCGGTCGTGCAGTCCTCCAAGTTCTGCGAGTGTTTTCGCGTTTTCACCGCAACCCAAACACAGCCGTAACTTCGCGTGCGCTACGAGAGCCAAACGCGCCCAGCTCGGAATACAGGCCCGCACATCCTTAAGCCCTCCCTTCTCCCCTCCCGCCGTCTCTCTCTCCCCACATCATCCGATCTGCGTCGCGTCGCGCGGCCATACCTCGCAGGAAACCCGCGCCTGTGCGGCGGTGCGCACCTCTACTTGGCTTCATGCATTCTCACAGGTTCTCTCTGCTAACGCAGGTCAATACAAAAGGGAAATGTATTGGGTGGGCGTGGGCGTGGACGATGCTCGCACAGAGGCCATCTATCACGATCAGTTGCGAACCCACCCGCGAAGTCCGTTCTGTTGGCTGGGCTGGGTTGGGTGGCTGCTAGAGGAGATGCGGCGTTGCTGGGAAGGTGGTGTTGGTGTGTTGGGGCGACGCAATGGCGACTCAGACAGACAGTGCAAGCGCCCACGTCTACACTCCCGCTCGCAGCCGTGTAATTTCGCTTGCTGGGATGCAAGTAGAGCGTGTCGTTGCGCTAGGGGCCGGCCTCCCAGTCTGTTCCACGCTTGTCGGTTGCGCCATGAAGCGAACTACCTACAAACGGTGCCCAAGTACAGGACGAGGACGTCAACCGGCCGGCGATGCAACGCATAAAATTTCCCTTCTTCTTCACCACGTTTTGCTGCTACAGCGGTTGTACGCCCCTCAAGACCCTTTTTCGTTCATCCATCTCTCTCGGACTCTCATGCATTTTCCCTCGCGCGCGCGTGCCTCAGCACAGCACGTCCCGCTGGGTGCGTTCTATCAGGCGTGCGCGCATGCTCCGTACAAGGCCAGCACCTCTCCGCCTTCTCTTCCTCGCTTAGGTGTAGCGCACGCGTATTTTTCTCAGCGCTGCATGTCCGTCCTGCGCCACACGCGGACTGCCTGGGAATACAGCAGGGATCGAAGCGCAGAAAGGCAGAGAGATGTAACTCAAATGTAAGAAGTTCTCTGGCATAGGGCATGAAGCGAGGAATACGGTCATTGTATTGCAGTACGGATGAGTGCAGTGGGTGATTACACGACATGTAATTATATATTCATACGATAAGGTTATCTCTCGAAGCGGATTGAAGCGAATAGCACACGGGCAAAGGGGGCGTGCAAGGAATAATTGACAACGATAGCGTAATGACAACAATAATGTAACGACGGCTATAATGTAAGGGATGTGCATGATGCGAAGACGAGTGTGCGCGGTGCAGTGTACAGAGTGCAGTGCGAAAGCGAGGAGCGGGTGCGTGTAATAAAGATACAATGCGGTGTGCTTTTCATGACGGCGTGATGAAGAGGCGATGTGGATGTGGATGAGGGTATCGTTGTGGGTATGGATGGGGGTCGCGAGTAGCCGATGCGTAGACAGTGTTCTCCATGGAGAACAACAGGGGTCGGGTCGAGTCGTCAACGACGATGCTATGCTTCGAGTTCGTATTGGACCGCGGCGCTGCATGCCTCGCTCGCGCGCGAGTGCTCCCTTAGGCTCTGGAGCGTTGGGAAGTCGCCGTCGCAGGACGAACACGAGTGGAAGCTCAGGCTGCGGTGTGACTTGACGGGCTGTTTCTGGGGACGGGACATCTGGGGTGACGCGGGCCCCACTGCTAAGAACAGATGGGCGTGAGCGCAGTCCCACGCGGAGCCGACGGAGATGAGCACGTACGTTTGTCTGCAGACGGTCCGTTGGCACTGGCACGTTCGCGCCAGGCGAGGACGCGGGAGAGCCGCGTGCCGTACGTGTCGTCGTAGCACGCCTGTGGCTGGTCGCCATCGTCCGACGAGCAGTAGGACTCGGCGTCCGAGTCCTCCGAGGCGCTCTCGGAGGAGGCGTCGCTGTCGGTGTACGCGGACGAGGACGGCACGGAGCTCGCGGTGACGGTGGACGGGTGTGTCTGCGTCGGGGGCAGCGACGCCTCGGCGAGCTGGATGACTTCGTGCTGGCGGTAGTAGACGGGGCCGCCGGCGACGGCCTTGGTGGGCTCGTCAGCGTAAGGTGGGATGGTAATGGTAGTGTATGGGTAGGCGGAGCGCGCGAAGGCGGCGGGGGCGCAGAGGGCGGCCATGGCTGAGTGCTCGAGTGCGGGGAGGTGTGTGGGGACGGTCTGCGCGGAGGGCTTGCATATTTATTCGGTGGGCGGTGGTGGGAGGGAGAGGGAGAAGCGGCGGATGGGATCTCGATCGGAGCCCGATGCGGCGAGGGAAGCGCGCGACGAACATCGGAGATTCCGCGGGTGTGCAATCCTCCCAACTGCCCAGTCCTCCCACCAGGGTACCCTGTCACACCCTCATCTGTGTCACGTCCATCTTCCTCTTCCTGATTCCCCGGATGTCGCCCTCGCTCCCTCGTCCTCCTCAGCCCTCCTCCTTCGCCTCGCCTCCCTCTGATCCTTCTCGCACCAACATGCATCCCAGTCGTCGCAGCGAGATGCCCATGCTCACGACGAGATGACGCGACGGCCTCTCACCCGCCTCGTTGCCTGGCGACTCGCGCATTCCCACCGCCGCCTCCCGCCGTCCCCAAGGACATACTACCCTCTCCCTCGGGCTGCCTGCCACGCACACAGCCTGTATGCGCCAGGCTGCCGCATATAGTCTGTGCGCCGCCACCGCCTTTGCGTGCTCTCACCCCTCCTCGCCGCAGTCCGCTTCGAGTCAGAGAACAAGGCTCGCGTCCCGCCCGTCCCAGCCACATTTCTCGCGCTGTCGATCCGAGCGATGGGTACCCCTGGTGTGAAGGCATGCTGGCCCGCATCCTGAACCAGCAAGTACGCACACCGTGATCCTCTTCGCTGCTGGGCTTACATGTGCGAGGTCAGTAGCCAGTACCTGTGCCACGGCGGGGACTCAAATGCAGTCAAGTGTTGCATGCACGGGATCAGCAGCTTCCGTGCGCATGGGACGGCACAGACCTAAAAGCGCTATAGTGGGCGGGAACATGACCACCACGAGCGGGATCGCGAGGGAATCGTGTTCGGTGTGGCGGCATGATCGCCTCGGGATCCCTTGTCCTTTCGTCGTCCGCGTACGATCCCGCGTCGCGCAGTCCCTGCCCTGCGAACCGTCCGCCCAGGTGGTATAACTCGAGCGAACAGCCCCGCGACGTGATCCGTCCGCCACGCCCAGCCCTGACTCCCACTAACCACTGCCAGAGCCTGGCGGGCCTGTGTACACGGACATATCACCCACCGATGGTACGCACCCACGCCCGACGCTGTGAATTTTCGGAGTGCCAAAAATGCGTGAAAGACGTGGTACCTGCCACCCTCCGGTCTCGTGCAGGCTAGGCCTCAAGCCTCACCGCTTTCCTTGGCTGCTCGTTCCTTTCCCCCTGCTGTAGTTGTACCTTAGGTGCGCATCGCCCGCCGCATGTCTCTCCTTATTGCATGCTGACCAATCTCTCTCCTTCATTAGCACGGTTTTGTATGTAGCAAGCGCTGCGGGGATCGAATATATCTCATTACGAAATCGAGAACGTGAATGCGCTTTGGCATGCATGTGCAAAACGGCGCCAACGCCGCGGTCGCGCTGCGCGACGCAGGCCGG
>JAKOGH010000479.1:0-59947 GCA_024811115.1 Terana coerulea
GCTTCTTCAGCAACTCCTCCACTTCCTTGTAGTACACCTCCCGAATCCGCTGCTCGTCGTCGAACTCCTTCTCCTGACTGACATGCTCCACGAACTGGAAGCCGGACGTGTCGAGCGAGAGGTCGTACTCCTTCTGACGGCCACGTGCGTCGCGAATGACGACGTCGTACGGCTCAGACCCTAGGTTGTCCTTGGGTTTGCCGGCGGGCGGGTCGTGGACGTAGTAGTAGGGAGTGTCGTCGGTGCCAGGCGCGGCGGCGTAGTAGTTGAGGGTAGTGGGGACGTCGTGAGGTGCGAGAGTTTCGACAGCCATTGTTACGTAGCAAATTCACGAGACTGAAATATACTCGTCGAGTCTGTGAGCGGCGTGAGTAGGCGAGTGAGCGGAGATGGACGTTTTGAACGTACTTATATATCCTTACCCGGGTGCTGTCCGTAAGCCATGCGCTTGAGACAATATTAGTCAGCCGGAGGCATTAGAAGCGTTACTACGACTCACGAGCGGGAAGTGTCGGCGGACTAGTATCTAAGGCGCTACGACTCGGAGGCGTTCATTGCGTTTGTTTCATGTCTTCGCACGTCATAGGGGTAACCGTGCAAGTTGGGCCGATTCGAAGTCTTGAAGGGTCATGGGAGTTTGAGTTGAGCTGTCAGTTGGTCGCAGCTCGGCGACAACGGCGAGGGATGATTGATCGGGATAATCCGAGCGCCACAAAGGTGGCATTTGCCAAAACCGGAAGCTTAGATGTTCAACCCAAGTCCGAGTCGGCTGAGCGAGCTCTCGTAGTCATGCCGCTCCTGTATCAGTCAGCGATAGAATAGGCTCGAACCAGCCACCTTGCACGTAACATAACAATATAATACTTTGCAAGGCGGCTGGGAGCACTGAACCGAGAGCGCGCAGACGAGAATTGAAACCCCGCAGATTTCTCAAAGAGGAAGGTAGTCGTAGCGCCCACGCGCACTCCGCCGTAATATGCCTGAGCTGTTTATTGAGCAATGAATTTACTTATATTCTACCATGCTTAGGAAGCTGTTTGTAGTAATTATGTATACTACTCAGAAGTCAATCACGCCGAAATCAGTGCGAAAGCATGCAAACTCGTCAAACATGACCCCTTTACGGCTTGTCTGGCAGCTTGATGGTTTGTATAGCCTTAAAGTGGCAGAGGCCGTAGCAATCGAGAATTTTGATGATATCCGATAAAGCGTGAGTGTTTTCGTGTGCAAAAGACCCTGGCAGGGGAAGCTGTACATGTTAAAGGTTTAATTTCCTTCACAAACACTAGTGTACTGGCCAGCTCGCTCCTGAGCATGGTGACTACCTTCTGTTCTGCTGCAGCCTCTCTCAACTTTATCTCTGCCTTTTTGCGCCCAGTTTGTTCCTCCACAGCATTCCGTTGCTGTTGCAATAACTCACAGAGTGACGTCCGTAGTCTCGTTCCCATCCGCTCTAAACTCCGAAAGCACAAGGCTTTCGGCCAGTGAGTCGGACATCGAAAAGCGATGTTCACTGGCTCGTTAGAGCATCTGGTGAGTTTGGATCATCCGGGTGTAGATCGCTCGCACGTGATGCATTACCGCGGCGCGTCCAGCGCAACGTCTCGCGTCTCATTAGTCCTCGTCGCTACTTTGCCTTCCTCGTCGTCTGTGCTTTGCTTGTCTATGCTCTCTGTGCTTTATATATTTATGCTCTAACTATGGCAACATCTGGCTCTGGCTCCGGCGGCCAGAAGACCCGTCTGTCTTACGAAGTGCTGGCAACTGCTCGGCTCGCCGCTGAAGAGTCTAGTCGCTACAACTCTGTGGAAACTAGGCAAAACCTCTCAAGACGGATTGAAGAATGCTGTGGAAAGGCTCCCTATGACTGGCAGCTTGACGTGGGCGAAGCTTTGAGACTGGGGCTCGATTGCGTGCTTATAGCCCATCAGGAAAAAACCTCCTCACCTAATTAGCCTTTAAATAGGACTATTTACACCTATTTAGTAAAAATAGTGGAATAGGTAATTTAGGGCCCAGTAGTAAGGTTGCCATTGGCTCTGCAGTTATTTAGCCCTATTTTAACGTGGAATAACACCTATTTTTCCGGTATTCAGGAGTCTTTGTGCCTTCCAATGCGAAAGTGATTTTAGAATCATGTGATTTTTTACAGTACAAGACACTGACTATGCTACAGTAGTTATTACATCGCAGTGAAATGAAGCACATCTGTGCCCCACGACCACATCGGGCTTCAAGTTCAAGCCCCACGCGATCAACATGCACGCAAGTAGCCATGGCGGTGATGTGGTAAGTGTACGGGATGTTCACGTGCACGCACTTGCGGCCGCCTGCCTTGAGCTCGCCCTGCAGCGCATCGAGCATGCCTGCAACGACGCCGTCTTCGCAGCTGCAGTCTTACGTCAACATCCATGCATCACTCATGCAAAGCGGATACGCACTTACAGCAACATGCAACGGAGAGTGCGGCGTACAAGGCGTCCCGCACCACTCAGTGCTGCTGAAGCTCAATGGGTGACATCCAAATGGCAAGCATGCCCACCCGGGTGCGGCGCACACTTATCAGCCATAAGGCCTGCGCGAGCGCGGTCAGCGGTGTACGCTTCGCGTTTGCGAGGGGTGTGGGGACGGAGGCAGGTTTGAGAGGGGCGCAATGTACCTGGCACGCCCGGCTGCCTCTCCATTCGCGCGCTGCGGGAGGCTGGTCACCTCCTCAAACAACACTGCTGCATTGCTCCCCGCCGCACCAAGGTTATTCAGCAGCGCCATCCGCCTTGCCCATCGCTTTGGCCTCTCCTACGCTGAATTGGCGGTGTTGATGACGGTGCCGTTCTCGTGCAGGGGCCGGATGCGTGAGTTGAGCGTGCAGAGGGAGATCGTAGGCGGAACGGCGGCATGCTGCAGCATGGGGAGCAGGTTCACAAGGGACGCGGTGCCCAAGGCGGCCCCAGTGTGCCCAAGGTTGGCCTGCGTAGACGTGAGGTGCACAGCATGAGAGGCTTTGTCACGCGGCACCTTCTCTCAGCTATACATACTGACTGATCCCGCACACCGTGCCGCAGTCGTGGAGTGTGTCACTCACCTGCTTATGCTGTCTCACTGTGCAGTGAAACCCTACGGCATGTGGACGAAGTCGCGCGTTGCCAACAGATAAAAGGAGTGCGCCTTCGGGCTGTGTGTAGCCAAACACATGGTGGTGGTAGGAGAGAAAGAAAACCTCTGCGAATGTCCGGCGACTCTGCGCTGCGCAGTGGAGCTGATGAGGTAATCCGGCATTTGCCGAAGCGCCAACTGGCACTGTGACAAGCAAAATCCTAGCAAAGGCATTTGCAACATTCAGTAAGCAATGTTATTCCACCTTCTATGTAGCCGATATTCTTACATTATCATGAATTTCTTACACTTCCATGGATAGTCACAAATATTCATTAAGCTCTAATAGCTGCGGAGTAGGTGAAATAGCTACGTGAGTACATGAGGTGAGAATTAGTCAAAATGTAGCGATCTGATAACTGGTATAGCCCGCAATAGGAAGTATAGGTAAAATAGACCTAATTTAGACCTAATTAGCTTGGGAGGTTTTTCCTGATGCCGGGATCGGTGCTGGCAAGACTCTGACCTTTGTCATGCCACTTTTGCTGGAGGATACGCGGCGAGGCATGATCTTGATTATATCTCCTCTTACCGAGCTACAAAGGGACCAGGTAAGGATTGCTCAACCTGCAGCTGAGTTGCCTAAGTGGTGCTAACTCTTTCCTGAAGGCTAGGCGGCTAAATGCGATGGGTATACCAGCAACTGCAGTGAATGCGAACACATGGAGCTCCGATTTGGAGAAGGTATGCCTGCTGCATGCTATGTGCCGTCAAAAAACTAATAAAACTGCAGGAAATCATCAATGGGAAGTTCCAAACTCTGCTCGCCTCACCGGAAATGTGCCTCAAGCACGAAGACTTTTCAGAACTGCTCCGAAGCCCGCGGGTCACAAAAACGTGAAGGCCGTCATTGTCGACGAAGTACACAGCGCATCTCTTTGGGCTGGCAACTTTCGACCGGCGTTCGGCGAACTTGACAAACTTCGGTCGTATCTAAAGCTGGCGGTTCCGGTACTGGCGGCTTCTGCAACGATGACTCCGGCTGTGCTGGACGACGTCTGTTCAAAGCTCCGTCTTACTGGGGACAAGACAGTGCTTGTTAATATCGGTAACGATCGACATAACATTACGCCAATTGTATGCCGGCTCAAATCCACGGACGACCTTCCTGCACTGGACTTTCTGCTCAAGGAGGCCGAGACTGGGCAGCCGCTTATTCGGACGCTCGTTTATGTCAAGACCCGGGATCTCGCGCGCGATGTTTGGGAGCACCTGAGCCGACAGCTGCCAACAGAAGAACTTCGAGAGCAGGTTGACTTCCTGCACGCTGGACGTGAACGCCGTACTCGGCGCTATGTTATGCGACGCTTTCGGAACGGTGAAATAAAGATTTTATGTGCAACTGAAGTTGCGGGTATGGTGAGCTTGCACTGTGTCTTCACCTTCAAGGAGCTGACTATATGCTGCATGAAAGGGCCTGGATATGCGAGACATCGACCGTGTCGCTCAGTACGGACTTCCGCGCAGCCTAAATGAATGGATTCAACACTACGGTCGAGCAGGGCGTGGCGGGCAACCTGCCTTAGGCATTCTCCTTGTCGAGCCGACAGCGTTTCAGATGCAGAAAAAGCGGGCAAAGAAAGGGCAAGACCAGGCCAAGGCTGATGATGCACTGGATATCCCTCTCGATGAGTACGCGCGGGAGGTGCAAGGTGACCAAGACGAGCAGCCTGAGGATTCAGACGAGGAGTCCGACGCCGACGGAGAAGGGTCTGCAGTAGACATGGATGGCAATGGCGCGAGACCTGATCTGCCAGTGCTTTCCCGACGCTCTGTGCCGCCGCCAGGAGGCGCAGTTGACCATGAAGGTTCAGAAGCCGATGATGGAGAAGGCTACGACGAACCGAGCCTTGAATTGAATGTTGAAGGCAGCAGTGCAGACGTACCGAAGGCGCAGAAAGACACAAGTAACCTCGAGTATCGGAAAAGGTCGAGCCGGCGCTGCGCCGATATGTGGAGGCTCTGAAGTCATGCCGCCGGGAGGTTGTTGATCAGTACTACGAAAATCCCCCAGAGCGACCACAAGGTGCATATTGATGTCTTTTGTGTCGGCTTTATACTGATAGACCTGAGATATAGAACTCATTGTTGCTTGCTGCGACAGCTGTCTGTTGCAGCGTGAGCCGGAGTTGTTGACGACTGCGGACAAGTATATTCTTGCGACGATCAAGCATTTTTCGGACCGTACTCTACCGCCGCCCAAGCGTTCACGTAAGCGAGGCAAGCTACCAGATGGTCTAGGGCCGCGCAAGCAGAAACGATTGGAGGACTGCCGTGATGCTCTGGAGCTCTGGCTTGAAAAGTGCTGGCTGATGAACTACTCGCACTGCGTCTGGCGATCTCACGTCCTTTTACCTTCGAATCTACTGGAAATATTTGCGAAGCGTGCAGATATCCGAACCGTTGAAGACATGAAGCGGGAGACTGGCTGGGGCTTTGCAGATGTGCACGGTGCCGAGATCCTCGAGCTTCTCGCCCCTATCGATAGGGCATGGAACGAGAGACGGCTCAAGGAGAAGGAAGAAAAGGCGGCAAAAAGAGAAAGGTCAGCGAAGCCAAGGCCGCAGCTGAAGCGGAGAAGCGACGTGAAGCGAAGCACCAGGCAATGCTAAGGAAGAAAGCTACCAACACGGAAAACGCAGTCGCTTCGTCTTCGCGTTCGGCCCTCGTTCGGCCTGTTCTGCCCCGCCTGCCAAATTCGATGGCTCCAGTCCAGCAGGATGAAGGCTCCTCAGGTTCGGCCGCCACGGGACTGCCAAGTTATCCATATCCTTATGCATATTCATATCCATACCCATATTGGCAGCCAGTACCTTACCCGTATCTGCAGCACGGACCTGCTAATTCTATGTCACAGCCGTATAGTCAGAAACCATGAGATCATAGTGCACAATAATACATTTTTTACATCACATCACTCTTTGTCCGAGCTTGAGTCTGATGAGTTATCGCCTACATCCCAGTTCTCGGTTGTTGCACGACTCGTCACCCGTTTCGCCAGCCATCTGTCAATTGTACGCTTGAGAGTACCGTAGTCGGAGCCTTTATCCATCACATCCTTGGGTCGCTCTTCTTTCTTGAAGCGTCTTTGCGAGACGGGCTTGTAGACGTGAATTTCTGATTGTGCGTAAGACTCTTGGAGGCGTGCAATGTCCTTCTCACTGTCAGGGCTGGTATGTGCTTTTCCGCGTCGGAAATGGTTGATTTCAGCCTCTACGTAGTCTTTGACCTTTCGCAGTATTGGTATAGTGGCCGATATCTTCTTGATGTACTCCCAGGTGGTATGTGGTCCAAAGGTTGCGAAGATATACTACAACAGAACGTAAGCACAGTGAGATTCCGTAGTGAGCTTGATATATTACCTCTATATCCCAGATGTTATGCTCTTGCAGTAAATCAAATGGAGAGAAAAGTCCTGGACGACCGGTGGTATTGCCGAGCCAGCAGAAGGTAAGGAACCATAGCTGCAGGTCCTCTGGCCATTCGCGCTCAAATGCTTGGATAAGCTCGAGGATCTCTATTGAGTAATTGGAATGGCCTCCACCGATGAAGCGAAAGAGTAGCCGTGGAAGTAGATCCTTAACTCGCCCAACATCGCCCCTCCTAATGGCATCGTTGAGGTTGAGGTGCACTAAGATGTCGCGGTTGAACTGTATGGAGTGAGCGAGGACATGGTCTTCTTGCTCTTCATTGTAGTCGGCCATATCAATAAGGCCATGGTTCGACGCAAGTGTCCGATGTATTTTCTTCGCGAGCTTGAGCAGTTCCTCGGGGGTACGTGAGCGAAGCTTATCGAGAGAGTTGACTTCAGCGACCTGACACCAAGTGTCTCGGAATCGCGCCTGAGCCACGGTATGGAGCGCATCTCGTTGAGTGTTGTACCATACCCCTCGGACGGAAGGCGACGCCAGTCCCTTCCGATTGAGAAGATCATAATCTCGCTTGAGGCCTATAGTCGAGTCTTTGATGTAGTACTGGTTATAGATAGACGCCGTTTCAGTGATCTGAGTGTGAAACAAACCGGCGGCTTCAATTACATGTTCAAAGCGGTCGGCAGCGGTGAGATCTTGTGAACGATAGCACTTGATACCTCGTATGCGCGAGACAGTCAGTTGATCGCCTATCCAGACAATTAATTCATTAAGTCCCATTTGCTGTTGCGCCTCACGACTGAAGCGACCTATTTGCTTCATCCACTCTTCGAAACACCGCTCATTTCCCTCGTATGACGCCTCCTCGATGTGAACCGTCCCAAGCATGTACTGGGTTGTTGCATGTTCAGGTCCTGTTGGCAGCTGAAAGACGGCAGAGGAGGGGACAGCTTGTCGCTGTTCTTGTGTTGGTAAGTCGAGAGGTCGAACGCAGCTGAGTCAAGTAGAACGCATAGAATGAGGTGCAGCTCCGAAGCTTCCAGCCGTCGGCTCGCTTTAGCCTCAAGAAGAAGGATGTCGGCGGCCGAGATGGGATTCTTGCATCCTTCGCGCCGCTTCTCATGATAGGCACGATTACTCGGAGCAACTGCAGTGGGATTCTTCACTACATAGATTGTTGCAGCAGTTCCGCTATCGAAGTGGTGCTTGTTGTTGATCCGCTGCTCGAACGCCCGAAACTGCAGGTTGAGATTATCGTGCGTGCCACGGAAGGGGTATTTCTTGACATCCTTGCGCAGATTTCGTTTCGCGTCATCTCCTAGCTTTTCGAAGCCGTCGTAGGTCCACTTCTGACTCATCGAAATGCCAAGGGCATTCAGCGTGTCGAATCCTTTTGCCCTCAAGCCGCAAGCCTTCATGTATACACTGACAAGCTTTTGTACTTTGCACCGCTTCTGAGAGCGGTGAAAAGAGGCAATGGCGGCTATCATAGCCACGGCCTGCACGCATATAGTCAGTTGGTCTCTTCTAAACTATGACACCTGAACACTCACGATGTCGGGCTTCTTGTGGGTATTTTTCTTCGCCTGCATTGGCGTGCATGCAGCAGTGTGACACAGCGACCAGAAGATCGGTGCGTGCTGCTGGACAGCCGGTACAAGTTCATCGAAGTTCACCGCAAGCAAGGTCTTCTCGGAAAGGTCTGCTTGGGGAGAGACCATCACGTCTTTGAGGTTGCGCATTTCTCGGTTGACCTTGCGCTTGGTGATATCTTCAGCTAGGGCATCTAAAGCTGCGCCAGCGGCCTTTGTTCGAATTCCTCGCTCATGAGATCTCGGCGGACGATGCCAGTTACGGAGTATCGTAGGAAGCTCGTCACTGAGCATAAGGGCGGTCCTTGCATATCGAATGGTTGGGTTCTGAATGGCGGCCTCGCAAGTCCAGGAGAAATAGTACAAGAATAGAGTCACGTCGAAGCCCTTCGAGACCATGAAGTTGATGATATCTTCCATTTGCTCAGCAATCCAGGTAGGCTCCTTTGCGGCAAGAAACAGCCGTAGACTTGCAGTGCGCTGAACTGCAACGGGATTGGCGGCAGGGAACTGGAAGTCATCTTCTCGCTCATCTTCAAAGAGCTCGTTGTCATCTGGATCGAGGTCGATGTCTTCATGAGTTACTGCAGGCAGCATGATAGAAGAGAAAGGATATGCTATTTGCTGTCTACAAAGCTTTGTGGTAGAGTTGCAGAGCGGTGCGACAGTGGTCAAGGACTACTACACCTACTCTTTGCGGAATGAGCAAGGCGCTGCGGTCACGTGCGAGTGATCTACACCCGGACGGTTCAAAGTGACCAGACGTTCTATTACATTACCGTGCATCGATTATTCGATCTCCGCACGGCAGGTCCCGTAGGGCCAATGTCATAGATACGGCTGGGAACGAGACTATGATGTCCGCGAGTTCTGGTGCACACGTGGCGACCTGCCTCTTTGGGAAATCTGCGGGGTTTGAATTCTTGTGTGCGCGCGCTCGACCGAGTTCTGCCAGTCCCGCTGGTCGCTATTAAGAATAATGTACCGCAAAGTACGTTCTTAAGAGCTACCTGCGGGCTAGTAACGAGTCTAGCGATAGACACTAGTGATTGGCAAGGGTAAACCCTTCATGCTTAGAGGCTAACCCTTACCCTTACCCTCCAAAACCCTTACCCTTATGAAGGGTAAGGGTTGAGGGTTACCCTTCAAACCCTTGCCAAAATAGGCAAAAAATAGTGCTTTGAGTGCTTTTTTTCTTTCACTTATAATGTCAGCCTTCTATTTGAGTAGCTTGGATTGATATAGAAAGCACTCACAACACTTGCAGCCCTATCCAGCAACATGTCTGGTATTTGCGTGCAGACCCCTGTCAGACGAGGGTTAACTTTCTTCAATCCTTATCCTTACCCTTCATACCCTTACCCTTAACCCTCGGGGGTTTGCAAACCCCTGCCTATCACTAATAGACACCAGCAAGAGTAAATGTTCCACAGGTTGCGAACCTTCTTGTTCTGCTCCCACCAAGGCGGCACCATGAGGTTTGCATGAGGTTCAAGTTGTCGCGTCAACATGGTGATGAGTAATGTCACTGTTTGCGAAGTGGCAGGTTGAAGGATTGTGCTCAAGACGTTGTGCTAGATAGCAAAAGCACTGTATTCGCAGAATTTTAACAAGTTCAGAAATCTGGTACATGCTACGAGGGTTGAGTGAGGGGCGTAATGAATAGGTCGTATGTAACACTGCGTCCATGCGCCCTTAGTGGTATCTCGCAGAACAACAGTAGTGATCACTTACTGTTGACATCAGTTGGCAGCGACGCTAATCCGGTGTAGACGGTCCTTATCTTTATCCAGTATCGGCGTTCTCTCTAGCTATCTGCGCCATTATTGCTGCATAAAAAGATATCCTATAGCACAATACACTCAGTATGAATTCATAGTCATGTCGGAAAGGGGATTGAGGCGCGAGCCGAAGAGCATGCCTACGCCTCCGTGATACGAATGCCCGCGAGATGAAGGTGTAGCACTTCAAGCCATCCAAACCGCCACGTCTCGCACACTGGGAAGTAAAGCTGCTCTGATAGGATCCCAAGAAAGAAAGTGGTGCACTCACTTGGGGTCATCTTGGGTTGCATTCCACACGAACTTTACCAAGTCTCTCAATCGTTCAGAGGATTGTCTATCATCAATGCTTCTTTGTACGTGTTCCTTGTGAACAGTTCCAAGGCAATTTATCATTTGGAGATTCGGGTTTTTCGAGACATCTTCAAGACAAGCACCGGTACGCCAGTCTCTCGACCCAATTCTCCACATCTTCGGCGAACATCGTCAATTCGTTGAAGGACGGAGCATCACGAAGAGCGGCGACAAAGTCCTTGCTTATGGGATAGTGCTGGCACAGCTGAAGCTCTGTTTGGAGCAATCATATTAGACAGGCCTGCCCATACTGTCAGAGCATCACACGCACCATAGCATCCCAATTATTGCACAAACACTCCAGAATCAAAAGCTCATGGACTCGGTATTCCTGCTGACCTGTCGGCGGTAATGCGTCCGTGCCCATACAAGTAGAGCGTTTTCAGTCGTAGCAGTGGCAGCGCTTTCTTGATCCCGGCCACAGTGTGGTTGGACTTGACTTCAAGCTCACGTACAAGTGCTTCACGTTCGGCAAAAGCTTGACCAGGGCAAAGAGCTCCTTGCCATACCCGCCCGTCGAGCCAGAGATTTTTCACGGCTCGCCTGACGCATGGGTTCGCAGTGAAAAACTCGGCGAGAAGCCTCGTGTGTTCCTGCTTGGTGACAATGACGGAGGAGTAGAGCAAGGTGGTGGCGATGCGCAGCCAGGACTTTGAGACAAGCAGTAGGCTACTTGGGCTGGGTGAGCAGGTCTGGCCTGCGATACCCCCGTAGCGGTGGGGCATATAGTCAGCGTGGAGGTCCAGAAGGAAAGAAGTGCTCTGGAGTGTCCAGGAGGATGGCAAGAGTTTCGCGTATGATATCGTCAGGAAGGGCGTTGATTGTAACTGGCATCTTAGGAGCGAGTAGACCGAGTCAGAAGAGAGTAGGATTGGAGTAGGATTGGAGTAGGACGCGGAGACCAGCGCAGAGGCTCGCGCTGCGACTCGCGAGCCTGCAAGTTGGTGTGACCGTCACAAATGATGTCATCTGTGACAGTTGCGTTGCAAGTGCAACCATCCCGCACTCCATCTTGAGAGCGCTTCCTGATGCGCCAACTGCGCCGAAAGCAGACATGACGAGGTCAACCGCATACTTGACATCTCTGTGGTACTGCCAAATATCAGCCCTTCATTTTTCTGGCTGGGCAAAAGGAATGACAACGTCTTCCACCACTGGCTACGGCGAATGCTTGTTGGCTCAACGCTGATACTGCACCGCTAGTCTGCCTACTTACCTCTGCAGTTTTACCCCACCATAGTGGGTATGAGACTACATGCAAGATATATCTCACCATTTGATAAGTTACACACAGCTGTTTAGAAGCAATATACTCAGTGGCGAGATTCTGATACTTAATTTGAGTGGATATGTAAACTTTAGAACTGAGGGCTACGTATTTGCCTCCTGCAGATACTGATTATATCAAGCCTCCATGTGCAGCTTTGAGGCATTCGGAAGCGGGTAGTTACCAGCCATTGAATAGTTTTTAGTTGGTAAAATTTAAAGAGGATGAAAAGGATGAAAAGCATAAAATGGTATTCACATATCAATATAGGACATTTGAAATATAGATGTACCACAGGATTTGAAAGAAGTACAGTTTACTACCACTGAGAAATCACTGGCCAGTGGCCACAATTGAGATGAGCCGAGTCAAAAAGGTGGGGGCATGAGTAGTTATATCGTACCTGGGATAATCTGTCAGACCAATGACCACAGCGCCAAAACGGCAAGTACTCACGAGTCAGCGGCCTTCTCGACGATGGCATCAAACGATGCTCTTGGTGTACAGGTTAATCCCCTGGGCATTGATAACATTCATTCAGACCTGGGCATCCTCTTCGACTTGGGTCCACGCATCTTTAATGCTCTCTGCGCCCTTCAGTGTGAGGGATACTGAGCCTGTTGTATTGATCTGCACCTGCGCCCTGGTGAGCGTCACCTGCATGTCCGTAATCGTGGCGGTGAGGCCATTCACGCCTGCTACAATGTTGCCGAAAAGCAGGCGCACGGACAACAACTGGTCGACGCTCCTGCACAGGGTGTTGCGCAGCGCCTTGAGTGCCTTGACTGTCTGCACGAGGTCTGCAAGGTCCAGGGAGTCGTGCACGACCTTGACCGACGCTGCCGTCAGACCCGCACTCGCGCCGATCTGTGCTGCGACAGTGACGGTGCCTGTGATGAGACTGACAACACTAAACGCAATGAGGATGGCGGCCGGACGTGAAGGCGAAGCGCGACAACATCGGTGATAACCCACATGATCTTGTTTCGAATGTTCTTATTGGCCGTCGCGATGTTGCTGTTGAGGCCGCTGATCTGCTTCGTGATCTCTGCGATGTTCTGGTCGATGACGCCAAGCATGAACTGGAACTGCTTCGCCGTGTGCTGAACTCTGCGCTTGTGCCTGAGCGGCCCGGAGCATGCCAAGAATCGCCTGCTCCGTGAACTGCAGGAAGTCGGAGGGTGAGAGTTTGCCGTCGACGGCGCTCTGCGACGGTACTTCTGCAGGATCGCGAAGGAGAAGATGCTCTGGATTGTGTCGTACTCCATGGCAACCATATTGATGTACTCCATGTGCAGGCTCGTGACGATGTCGAACAAGGTCTTGCGCTGGTTCTTCTCTTCATCGTCCCAGTAGCCGATGATGTCCTTCAGGTAGGGCGACCGGAGGAGCAAGTCAAGCTTAGTGAACACTTGCTGAGCACTCCCGGCCTAATTCTTGATACCGGACCCAAGCACGGAAGAGGGAGAGGCGGCCTTGACTATGATGCTGTCTCCCGTAGGAATTGCGAAATGGCCATCGGACACGGGCAGCGAGCACAGAAGGCAGCTTGCCAAGGGTGAAGATGTTGAGGACCTCTTGGGCGTTAGCAACAACCTTGCCCCACTCCATCTGTGTGAGCTGGGCATACCACTGGGGGTTCTCGAGTAGTGGGCCTGTCAAGATGTTGTAGATGTTGCCAAAGTTGTTGCTGGTTGTCTGCATTATGTCGATCCAGGCTTGTATGCGCTTCTATAGAAGGAGAGTGCACTGGACTACAAAACCTTCAGCTGCGAGATGCTGTCATCCAGAGCGTGGAGCATACCGCGAAGATAGCTGTCAATCTCTGCCTCCCGAAGTCTGGGTCCAAATAGCAATTCGCGACGGGGCCACCGAGAGCGATGTGCAATGGTGCACTGAGGCGCTGCTTCTGTTCATCTGCAGAACACCGCGGCCGCCTTCGCACTTTCCTTCATTTGAATTTGCCAGTCAAGACTCTGCTGGTACTTGCGCGCCTAGTCCGCTGAAGTCCGTGAACTTATTGCTCGCCAGCGCCGCCTTGGTCTGCGCATCCCTTGCACGTACCTAACATCTGCATCCGCAACTCCTCGATCGTGTCCTTGTCTGTGCTTGACATGGGGATGGTCGGGAAGCGCGCAGCCCAGCCCTGAACAGTTTCGCCTAGGCCGATGACGTCCGTGAGCATCTGCTAAATGTAAGAACGGACCTCTTCAAGGCTGCCGTCCATGCCGTTGGCATCGCTAACAATGGCAGTCATGGCAGGGTCGGTAGATAAGCGCAGAGTGTTGCGGAAGTGGGCAATCTGTGTGAACGCGTAATCATCGTACATCCAGATGCTAGCGGCGGAGCTAAGGGACGGGATGTCAAACCACATCCCAGACGCTGACGACGGCAGAGGTAGCATCCGCTACCTCGTTAGTGTAAGTAAGGACGGCTTGCTCCATGAGTCTGTTGTACTGGTGTGCGTCGTCTCGAGCGAGCAAGCGACGGGCCCGGACAATAAGCGAGTCGAGGGACGAACCCTGCGAGGACGCTGACGTGTCCAGCAGAAGAGCGACAAAGACGCAGCAAGAGTAGAGAGTGCGGGGCTTGGATGCCTTGTGCGTTCAAGATGTCGAGTACGCCTGGCACGCATCCGTCATCTTGCCGGCCATGTCCTTCGAGGTGTCAATGCTGCACTTGGTAGTGGACAAGATCTGGGACCCAATCACGACAGCTGTCGCTTCGTCTACCAACCGGATAGATGAAGCGTTGTTCACCATGCGGCCTCAGAACATATTGAGTGAGCCGTACAAAGCATCCAAGTCTGAGAATGAGGTGACGATGGTCGAGCTCACTTATCACTGTAGTAACATCCTGGATCTGGGCTTTGATCTCGGAGATGCTGTTGTTCAGCTGTATGGTTAAGACAGTGGTAACGATGGAGCTGACGAGCCCGCTGAGGAAAAAAGATGCTACTGGCGGCGATGATATAAGGGTTAGGGAAGATGACACTGGCAAAAATAACCGTAAGGCCTCAACAACAAGTCAGCACAGGCGAGTAGCCAGATAATACTTAAAGGCACACTTATGAACATTCCAGTGATGGACCCCCAAAAGCGCCATTAAGCTTCGATAAGGTGCGTTGCTGCGTGTTGAGAGTGGCATTCAGACCAACTAGCTTGTCTTAGAGGATGATGAGCTGCTGCTCGAGCTGTATCCGGACGTCGTGCAGCTGCACCGTCATGAGGTTGACACTCTCTTTCAGCGCTCAGAATGCTGCCGCTGACAATCGTAGACCAAGTCTGGTAGTGCGCGATGAAGTTATTGGTGTTCTTAATCGTGAGCTTGCGCTGCTTGTCGGTGGTCACCTTGGTGAAGTCTTCAGTGTCCTGTGCCACATCCCGGAGTAGTAGTAAATGTGGGTGAGGCCGAAGGCGCGGAGTCGCTTGACAACGGAGTAGACCCATGTCTGGACGTCAATGTAGCAGCTACGGAGGGTGCTGGTGAGGAGATTCATGTCGAGCTGAACACCGGAGATGCGACGCCAAGCCGAGTGATACCGTCCGCCTTGAGCCATCGCTGTCCACTTCAGCATGGCATCGTCATCAGAGCCAGAGGCTAGAGCCTCGACAACGCAAGTCGTAGAGGTAACCGTCAGTGCGGATGCCGATCAGTCCCACACCAGACGCGGTGAACTCAGAGACGGTCTTGATAGTGGTCTTATCAGAAATGGAGTATGTGCTGTCATCCCACTTGGGCGTGATGTCCCACGTGTTCGAGAAATTGTCCACGGCCGCGATGTGCCCGTCCCGTGCACGTGGCCTTTGTGAACTTCGGCATCTGGGAAGAGTCGTGAGACTGCTTGTACTTGAGAGTCTCATATGATGCGCCTGGGCCCAGCGTATCCATGGTAAGGAAGCTGAGCATGCCATCTCCAGCAAGGGTGACAAGCTGGAATACCATTTGCTAGCGGTCCGCACTCAGGACCGCGAAAGGGATGACAGCGTGAAGATCTATTGTAGGAAGGAGGTCGTCGCTGACCTTCATTCACTCCTTCGTATAGAGGGCCGGCCAGTTGTCGACCGCGGACTTGACCGCGAGATCCTGCAGACTGATATGTGCCTTCTTCCAAAACTAACTTTCTGATAGAAAGGTAAAAGTCGCCTTTGTACGGGAACATATGGACGTGGTCGGCGGAGTTGATCTTAGTGTTGAAAGGGAGGGACAGGAAGTAGGACCAGGTGTAGGTCACACCAGTGCCACTGACGATGTCCGGCTTGCTCTCGGTGTACACAATCTGGTCGCCCTTGAGACCGACGACCGGGACCGTATTCAGAGTGGTGTTGAAATTCTTCACGTATGGCTTTTTCTGTAGACGAGAGACATTAATATCTTAGCGAAGAAAAACGCGCCAGCATATTTACAAGAATGGTGTCAGACTTGTCGACAATGGGCTTGACAGCGTCAGCCATGTCCCTTGAGGCTCGTGACGCCATGCTTTAGGCCGCTCGCAGACATCGACTTCATAATGCTGTAGACAGCGGGCTCCGGCGTGCCATCAGCGAAAGCTAAGTGAGCAGCAAATGCGGCGGTGCCCCGTTGACGCAGCAGCTTCATCGGGTTTGGCTGAATCTGTGCAGCAGTGTCGGTGGTCTTGGTGACGGACGCATTGTGCAGAGCAGCCAAGGTCTGGCTCACTGCAGTGAGCAAGGAGGTCAGCACGGCTTGTGCCTGTGAGATCATTGATCAGCATAGACAACAGCGGTCGTGACGCTGGCAGGACTCATACCTTCTTCCTCTCGACTTCACCTTCAGCAATGTCAGCGGAGGTGACGGCCCTGTACTTGGTATCCTTGAAGTCATGATCAAGCTTGTGCTTGATGGAGTCAGCTAAGGTGATAGCGTGACTGAGAGACATTGTAGAGTGTGAGTAGTAGAGAAAACTGAGTAGCTGTTGAGTGGTTCTGTGAGCTGAGCAGCTAGAGAGGGCTAGTGAGATATTTATACCTCTCACTCAATGATGATAACAAGCTCCTGATGTAGAGTAGCTCGATGAGCCCCTCCACTCCATGCAACCAGTCAGGCATAGTTTGAAAATTATGTATTTCCTGAAAGGTGACAGCGTAATACTAGAATGAGTCTGATATTTGCCAGTGGAGTGGAAATGAAATTTTTACCTCGCTTCTTGTCTTTCAATAAGAGCTTGCCAAATGTTGCGACTCATTGAAAATATGTCGTCCCTTGACTGTGAGCCATTTCAGATCGACCGAATGGGGCTTGAGGAGGTAATTTTGTGAAGATGAGCAGTTGTTTCAAATGTCTACTTTTTGCCTTCAGAGTTAGCTAGGAGCAGAATAATGGTCAAAGAGGCTCACCAGCTGTTGTGTGCTGATGGTTAGAAGGATTCAGGCTCGAAGCCGTATCAACAAGTGCGACTGCTCCGTTTTCCGACCTGACAGCAAACATTCCCTGAATGCTCATAATACACGGACCCTGCATGTTGGGACGTCCGTATTTGTGAATAACAAAGAGCATGTGGTCAAGTGAGAGCGTGTATCAAGGAGGTAGTGTCAAAGTGGGCGTTACCACAGAACTGCCGAAATATAGCACTGGCAATATCACGCAAACTAAGACATTGCGTGTATGCCTATGCTCTGGGAGATGACAATAATCTTGTATTCAATGATATCACCGGATACAATTGGAATTGAGATACTTAGATAGTTCTGCGATGTGTTTGGACAAACATCGTCAATACTGATATTAGCCCGATTTTGTCACTGCGCATTCACGCCGCTGTGCGACCATGCGTTCATCATACCAAGTATCCTTGCTATCATGGTTAAGCCATGATTGTTTGCAATCTTTCAATGTTTGGATGGTGATGTCCTTCTTAGAGCAGGAGCCTGAGCGCGAACAGCTGAACAGGCTGGGAAGGTGCGTGAACTGCAGCTGCTCCAGGAAGCAAACTAATCCAGGTAGCTGCAAGTTATCCACAGAAGATGTGCTCAGCTGATAAATTGCCTTGATACGCATGGTCGCTTTTATCAACCATAGAATGAGCCATTCATTACAGCGACACGTGAGTCTAAGCACCGTGAACCGCATTCACACCAGCCCAAGGAAGCTAACAAGTATCATTACTGTCTATGGGCAAGTGAAGAATGCTAGTGCACTATATCAGATTGTGAGATATACGCCCAAATGCTGCGTTTTCCAGTCTGTGCACGATAGCGGAACTCAATAGCATGAGTAAGATATGGTAAGTACAACTAGAAGTTCTTCAAATTCTTCACAGGCGCCTATGTAGAATACAGCAGTTACCTAATACACACGTGGCGGCTGATGAGTGCTGAGGTGCCTGTAAATCTTGAGACTTGCTTGATCGCAGCGGCAGTTTCAAGCTGCATTTGCGTAGATGCAAATGTTCGAGTGATCAAGCTTTCCTCAAGTTGCCCTAGCATAACAATACATTGAACCACCAGCTCTAACTTACACATCAGCTGTCTTCCAGCTTGCAACTGTTCTTGGACATCCGTTCATATGTCCAAACCCCGTCTCGAGCATTGCCGAAGTGTTACGATATTACGCTCTGATTAGCGGCAAAAGAATGTGCACACCCATCTCCTGTAGTTGCTCTCGTGTGGCACATGCTCAAAAGATCGGCTTTGTCCTTACAGGGTGCCAGTCATGCGCAGGAAGTATTCGACCTCCCGCCAATGCAACGTTCGCCAAAACATAACCTTTCCCGAAGGCTGGAGTTCTCAATGACACGTCCCATTATCCCTTCCTGCAGCAATACACTTACGTCCATCGTACGTAAGGATATCTCCTTGAATGTGAGGGCGTCTTCGAGGCTGGAAGCGCAGACTCTTCGAGCTGGTATCTGTCGCACATGCAGACCAGTTTCTGCCACAGTTGTGATGTTAGGGGTAGAGGCGACGTAAGGCATTATTCACTTACTAGATTCTTCCACACATGCCACATCACCTCGCCGATGCACATTTCCGCCTTCTGGATCTTCTTGTTCTTTGGATGTGCACGGGGCTCTGCCTAGTATATGTAAAGGCTGCGTGGATTCACGCTGCAGCAGGCCCTTCCGCAGGCCCGCCATGCTCGTTTGACAGTGCACGTTTACGACACCCACAGTGTCTTGAGCTTTGGCATGTGCGCCATCACGTCGAAAAGGTCGCGGCTATAGGTGCTTCCGCTCTCCAACCTGAGGTGTCGCATTGCCTTGCTGAAGTTCTTTGTTCACTTTGAATAGCGCAGCAACGCTCTGCACCTGCTCTTTGTATGCAGCCTAAGATGCAAGTACAGCAGCGGTGTGCCAACACGGAGCCAGCGTGTGCAGACATGGAGGAGATCACAGAGTGGCAGGTGGAGCGCGTCGCCACACTACAGCATCAGAGCAGTCCTCTTGTCGACGTTGTAGTATGAGAAGTCAAGAAATGCGTCAGTGTCGATTGCAAGCGCGAGCTTGAGGATTTCGCAAAGGAGCTCTTCGGGAAGTTTGTTTTGTGACATAGCAAGATAGCGAATGCTATCGGTGAGGTGAAGAAGAATACCGCCTTGCTTCGTTGTATATAATGGTCCCAGGAGGCTACCGAGTTGTGTATTGTCACCAAAGAATGAAAGCAGCAAGGAGCGCTATGCCTTGCATTACTCGCACCCCACACTGGCCCCCACCATCTGTATAAGGAATTGCCAGTATGTGATAGCTGAGGTTGGTAGGAACGATGGCTAGGCATCAAGTCGCAGTGGGAACTTGCAAGGACAGTACAAAATCTGACGACAAGAACATCGAGAGAGAGCAGATATGTTCTAGAAGAGAAAGACGAGTCAGTCGAAGGTGGAATGAAGTGAACGCGACAGTCACCAGTAATGTGACTTATAACTGTCACACTTTTGACTCAGAGGCATTCGTTGCAGACTTGGTCCGAAGACAAGTACCTTACTTCTTTGGAATATATATTATACAGTCGTATGGGGCCGTAAAGGCCAAGAATATTAGTTCCCATGCTTTAATCGTATACTACCAAACCGGCCTGCTCATCCAGATAGTCCGTCTTGAACGTCTCCCTGTCATGCACAGTCAACAAGAGCTCATTAAATGGCGAGAAAGCATTTGACGCACCTCCAGTCGTCACTAACATGAGGCACCAACTTCAGCAGGCAAATAACGCTCTCATTAACTCCTGTATTCTTTGCACATTTCTTCCACCTCCTGTTTATGTTTCGTCCTCTGCAAGTGACTCTGTGCAGGCTGGAGTTCAGAGCGACATCATCTAGATCTCGCCACGCCAGCCATTCTGCCGCTGTCGTGTGTGCGAACTGAGATTTTGTGCAGCGAGGGTGTATGTTGCAGAACTGCGACCATGCGGTCTTTGAGCACGTACACTGTCTGAGAATGCGACAAAGTTCTATAGGAACGAAGGAGTTTAGTAAGCACAGGAAGTATGCAGAGTCACACTTGAACGCACTAGGAAGCCCTTCTAATCGGTGATTATGCAAGTCTCTATCTCCCGCTCCACATTATATATCTTCTGATTCAACCCATACGGCCTCAGGCTATTCCGGTAGAATCTAGATATACAGCCAGCGTTGGGTGGAGAAGGTGTAGTCCTTTTGCAGTCCCACGATACTCTCCGCGCTATGGATGTCAACCAACATGTACATGCTCTCGACTTTAGACGTAGTTTGTAAAATGGTGCCGAGGTCTCGCTCATACCCGCCCCTCAAGTCGCAGATGGCACACGGCCGCGCCGAACTCCAGGGCTCACCTTACAGCTGTTTTGGATTATAATGAGAAGCGCCATTTTTTTCTCGTGCGCGTGACCTTCCCAAAAAGGAATCTTCCGACTCTTGCCTCGCGACAGAAGTGTGCAGACCTCGGTAATGGTGCTTATAGTGGGTATTCAGATGCTGAGAATGTCCTTGCATGTCTGTGTGCACTATCAGTGCATGATTTTAAGCAGCAAAAACATCCATCTAACACATCCAAACTCGAATTTGTGTTAATTAGGGCAGAATATGCAACTTGACTGGATTCACAAGGAGCACAAGACTTACATACAAAGAAAATACACCAAAAGCACAGTACATGCTAACAAAAGTCATATGCCTACTATCAGCATGTCCTGGGCAATAGTAAGGGATGGTGCGTGCAACAGGCAGAGGCAAGGAGTCGGAGGATTCCTTTTTAGAAAGGTCGCTGCACGCGAGAAAAAAACAGCGCTTCTCATTATAACCCGAAATAGCTGTGAGCGGCGCCGCAACAATTTGGACGTGCTTCTTCGTAGGTCCTTCGCTGACTGACAGTTGGCAGATTCGACAAGCAAGTTCTCAAGCCTGCCAAGATGGGCCTTGATTTGGCGGCGGTCTGATGAGGTAGCCGCCTTCAGAACCTTTTTACTGTGGTTCTTCTATGACTGACGCAGGTGAAAACGGCAGATGAGGAGCCAAACGGTGGGAAAGACCTCAACTAGGGCACCGCGCTCCATTAGGTCTGTGTCTGTTATCACAGCATGTTGATGTCAGATTTCAGCGAGGTGCGGTGTGGTTGAAATAGTGTCTGAGCCTGTATTGCAGCTATCTGGAAGCGTGAATTGCCTCTCGCTGCAGTATTGCTACGGAGCTGGTGAATTATTGAGTCCAGATTTCCAGAAAGACTATGAAATGGTTAGAAAGACTATGAAATAGTGATTCTCCTTTTCTCCTGGAGAATAGAAGAATGCGGCAATGCCTAGGCATGACCATCACATCACAGCCACTTTGTCCCTCTCGATCACCCAAATGCGGCTCCTGGCGGAATAGCGCTAGCCCTGTATCGTTGCCTTTTAAAGTAGGTCTCCGGAAGCGCCTCACACCTCAGCTTCAAAGCGGGCCCTCCGATGAGGAAGAAGCATGTGTTTGAGGGTTTGAAATGAATCAAATAATCTAGCAGTATATGTACGCGAATTCTACAGCAGGCAAACAATACTAGAGGCAGGCATTCCAGTCACAGCGCAAGTTATACACAGTGCCGACTGTATTCAGACTGCAAGGGTGCTCAACTAGCACCATATTAGTGCTTGACTTGGCTTGAGGGAGCGTAAAAGTAATTAGGCATAATATGTTAGTTGAATAGAAACGATTTAATCACTACAAGGTGGTATACGAGCCTGCACCAAAGTCCAATGCCGAGCAGCAGTTGAGCAGCAAACAGTAGTAGTGATTAGCAAGGGTAAACCCTCTATGCTTAGAGGGCAACCCTTACCCTTACCCTCCAATATTCTTACCCTCATAAAGGGTAAGGGTTGAGGGTTACCCTTTAAACCCTTGCCAAAATAGGCTGAAAATGATGCTTTAAGTGCCTTTCCCACTTACTTATAATGTCAGTCTTCTATTTGAATGGCTTGCATTGGTATAGAAAGCACTTACAATACTTGCAGCCCTCTCTAGCAATACACCTAGCACTTGAATACAGACCCCTGCCAGACGAGGGTTTAACTTTTCTCAACCCTTACCCTTACCCTCCGTACCCTTACCCTTAACCCTTGGAGGGTTTGCAAACCCCTGCCTATCACTAAACAGTAGTACCTAAACGGGGCAAGGCAGATTAAGCGCAAGTCCTAATTCAGCCGTTTGAACGCGATTGCCGTGACAGAGGCTAACAAGCGCCCCTTCCCAATTTTCCCAATTCTCCTGGGAGAATCACCATTTCCCAGATGCCCTCCAGATTTCAGCCACTCCGAAGAGTGTCTGGCAGATTGTCTGTGACGTGGCTAACCACTCAATCTGAGTGAACCTTGTCCTTTCGCGCTAAGCACTTCTATCCCAAGGGCCAAGGCTCGTCACACGCCTTTTGAGAGTACTGACCACGGAGTTTGAAAAGCACTCGAGCTGCTCGCATCTGCGTCCAGGACTCTCTGCTCTTTCCCTCTCTTTCTCTGACGCCAACGCTCGTTGTGACCATGCCCCTCCATGTGTTCTTTCGACATACTTAGACAAATGGGAGGAGAGCCTGAAATGGGTATGTGTGCTATTCTTGCTTGAATATCTTGTTGATGACAAGAGCTGCTTGGCATAGCTCAAGCTTGGCGCAAAATGCAATGCAGTATGCCTGAAAACCCCAAGCAAGTGCAATAGTACACCTCCATGATGCATGGTGAGCTCAGGCAACACTTTTTATAAAGATACTAACTCACTTGTTACGCATATAATGACCTCCAGTCTCGAACGCGCATAAAACGACAATGGCGACATGTATGCACTGAACCTTCACCATGACCACCTAACTAAGTGCCTCACCTCTTTAATAGCTCAAGTCTTCATGCTGTCTGGGTTAGAGTGCTTGAAGACTGGTAGATGTGGGCTATATGCATAATGTGTGTAAACTTGTGACAACTTCATGGGCAGCTAAACTAATCTGTTCTCACAGGTGCTTCTCCTTCACTCTCTTGCCAGCATTCATGTCTATATCTTTGGATGATATTGAGTCGGTCAAGGCGACCCCTAGCAGAAGCTGAAGCACGCCTAATTGAGCTCGGGCAGGTGACTAGATGAGCAAGCAATGAATAATAGGTCATATCAGGCGGAGTAGGACTATGCGTGTCCTTGTGATATTTCTCTGCCATCCACGACTCCCTTGTAGCGCCCGCACTTTGTTGTATAGTAGCACAGTTGCAGGTTTAATATACAATGATTTATTGGGAATTTCGAAGCAAAACAAATGCGAGGGCGCTAAGGCCATCAGCTGGTAGCCATTCGGCAACCTTTTATACCGCAGTGCGCACCAGATGGTTGAAATCTGGCTGCTGCGGACTGGTTGGAATACTGGTTGAAATCCAGCCAAACACCTGTTCCGTCACTACGCTGTACCCATCGCTGTAGCATGATTGAGAGACGGCCGCGCAAACGCTCCGCAGCTGCATTGAAATATGACCTCAACACGCTGTGATATAGCCACAGCCGCGTCGAACTTCTTCCCTCCCTTTCCCCATCGCATTCTGCCACTTGCCCAGCAACTGCGCCAGAATAGCTGTGTCGTAACCTGCGCATGTTTGCTGGTTTTGCGTTGGCGTCGAGAATGGCAGGAATGCTAACGGGACGCCGCAGTTCTGCTTCGTCAACACCCATCACAATGAAGAGAGAATCTTCGCATCGCGAAAGCCCGAATATACCGTCCACAAGGATCTGCGAATAAAGTGCGTACATCTATGCTGCTGCCTTCATCTCATTTGTTGTGATACAGGCCTCAAAGTGTTCCTGCTTCTCGAGGTGAGGGGCGTAGTGGAAGATAGCGTCTCAGAGGGCTGGATTGAAATGCAGTGAGTTTAGATCTAGCCAGTCGCCGACGTTGAGATGGGCTTTCTTTGTGACTTTGACACCTTGCAGGCAATGGAATTGGCGGTAGAGGGATCAGGTATCCTTTCGCTCGATGAGAAAGTGATAAAGTATGTTCTCCGGTGTTAGGAAGGGCATTTCGAGGAAGGTCCAAGTGTCATACATGCACTAATTGGCTTCCAGAGTACTCTGCAAGTCCACTCCAGCCTGCAACTGTGCGAGGGCAAGCTGCAGCGGGATGGGATGGAGTAGCCAGATGGGCTCCGGGACAGCTCACTGGTTCTAGTACATGCTTTGTTATGGTCGAAGTAATCGCACACCAGGAAGGATCCAATTTGTTTTGACCTCATATATTATTTCACTGTATGCTAAACAGCTGGTGAAATCGACAGAGTTCCGTCTCTTTTGCACCTTCCTAACCGGCGTTGAAGTAGCTGCAAGAACTGAATCTCAAGGCTTACCTTATAAGAGCTATAACATGGAAGTGTTTTGCGATACTCACCACTGGTGCAGTTTCTACATATCTCCCTCCCTCTTGCCAGTCTTTCCTGACCAACGAATATTCTACCTATTAGTTTAGAGCCTCTGTAGCCACCAAGTCCAGCTTGTGCAGTGCAAGGAGGGCCGCGGTAGTGAGTTGTTCAGCAGAGTTTTGGTGCAAATTTCTGAAGAAATCCTTTATTCTGGCTGTAGAGAGCATCAATGGCAATGCGCTGGTCATCTGTCAGAGCGAGATGGTAAAGATATATATCCCATAGCTCTCGCCTGCTTGACCCTCTTCCGACCGCTTGCTTTTGCACTATTCAGGTTTACTAAGCCCCTAATTTCTGCAGGCTTGGTCTTCCGAGCCTTTCAGGAAGCAGAGTCTGTGTTTCAGGCAGTCTCGGCTGGAGTAGATGATGAGGATCTCATTGGATTCAATGCCAGAGTGGGGAGCAGGTTGGTCGCCACAACATGCCCTTCAGTTTTTAATGCCCATCCTCTTTCTAGCCAGTATTCATTTATATTCAAGTCTTACTTTGTTTCAACCCGGTTTGTGATGCTCGATCATAGATAACCAATGGTATTTGAAGCAAATTAAGGAACATTTGTTATCCCACTACTTACTGCCAACAATCAGCATGCATGAGGCTCACGGCAACAAGCGAGCAAAGTGAAGTGCCCAGACATAAGCGCCATGTCGATGGCTTTGATACACCATCGAAATCTTGCGTGTGCGCCATGTTCTGAGGCTCTATACATGATGTCCGAAAAAGGAAAGATGTTGTGTGAGCTTACCATCCTATGCTTGAACTTGTGCCACAAAGCTGATTAGTCAGCATTTTCACGACAGCTTGCATGCCCACTTTCCATCTCCTTCCGCATCCTGTCCTGCCATTAACCCTTGTTTGTCTCTGGTCATGTCTTAAGTAAGCGCATATGGTGAGTCTGTACGCTGTTGCAGACGGACACACATATGTAGTACCATTTTTCATTTTCTTGCATTCGTTAGCACAGATACATGGCCTAGTAGCAGCCTCAGAGCCTCTGGACTTCATTCCGATGATCCCGGCGCTTAGCGCCCAAATGCGGCTCGATTCTTCCCACGTCCTCAGACACTTAGCACTCTGGACTCTCTGGCCTTGTTCTTCATCTCGACCTCTTGGTCATTAGGGACAAGGTATGTACTCAATACACTGTACATAGTAGCAATACTAACTTGGTCATTGGGGACAAGTATCGGCATCTGCCTACCTGTTCTGTGAGGTCTATTTGGAGTTGGCCTTCGTCACCCTCCCTGCGACGTGTTCTATCATCTCTTCCCATCTACTTTGATCCGCTTGTTCTGGTTACGCGTCGAGCTCGTCTCTGTGACATATGCTACTTATTTTGCCCCTTGTAGTCATTTTTTTTGTTCAATTTGGCCAGAATTACACAATACGTCATAGAACGAGGGATGGCAGACACAGCTCATCCAAGGGAAGGGGATGGCAGAGGGATGACTACACCAGAGGCTCAGGTATGCAATGTATGCTGTGTGACTTGGGAAACATGGCTAACTTCTGGGATTTTCTTTCGAGCAGGGCTATTTTGTGCGTGTCTTAGCAATCTGAATGCTGAGGTGATGCATTCTGATTTGCAAAAAACTGAGAGCTTGAGTGAGTGGCGACACATCACCATCTCGGCCCCAAGTGGTGTTAGATGATGGGGCGCAGCAATCAAAGCAGACAAATGCAGCAGAAACGCGAGCTCAGTCTGCGAATGCACTAGCTGAGCTCATGTTTCTGCTGCGCTTGTATGCGCGCTCGTCAGCAGAATAGGATGGCGTGAGAGATATTACAAAGGAGAGACTGTGAATAGCAAGGCGATGTCTGGTACCCCTAAAGCCCGGCATCAGCGCCAGCAAAGTGGATGGCTCGAAGACAGCACCCTCTCCTTGCCTCCTCACTCCACTTCCTTCCTTTTCTTTCACCTTCATCTCTCACGCATCTCTCTATACTCTCAGATCCAGTCTCAATCTCACTGAGCTCCTCGGCATGCCCTCATCTCGGCAACAGCCCACATCGATCTTCGCTAGTAAGTGAATGCTTTGTTCGGTCTCTACGCCACACTAACATTACTATTGACTTCTTACTAAGCATTGATTTGAATTTAAAAGCATAGCAAAGATGGTAATCGCGCCGTTGTTGTCATTCTCAGCTGCTAAAATGAACTTGAATTCTTATTCCAGAACATACACCGACTGTATAGAGCAACAACAAACGCACCTGAATTGCATAGTAAGTACAGTGTAGACCCACACCGCGAAGACACCCCTATTAGTCGAGACACCAGACTTTTCCATAAAGTACAGGTGATTCAACGGATACTAACTGATGTAGTACCTGAAGTAATGTGTTTTTGGTCTTAATCCTGAGTTTGAAAGTGTTACTGATGATGTGAGTGTAAGAATCTGTCCGTTTGTGTCAAAAGTGTGCTGGTTGCCTATACTGCGCGAAGTTCAATTACACAAATTGTAAGTGATAGCCAGCCTGTATCTAGATCTTGTTATGCCATATATATATGTATGACCCTATACACATATATCAATAGTTGAATAGAGCAAAAAGCATTGGAAAAGTGTGTTGAGAGCAGGTTTGCAGATCCTGAGCTCTAATCGTGACATGAGTGCGTTATATAGCCACGTGGACGTCAAAGGTCGCAACAACCAGTGAGCAACCCAAGGGCAACTTTGCAACACTGCTGCCAGCCATTTCTACACTCCGTCTATGCTACAGAAAAGCTCTCACAATGGTCTTCCATGCTATTTCTGAAAAGATCAAGAAGTTACAAAAGCGGGAGAAGAAGAAGGCGCTGTTGATGAAGCTGTTCACATGCACAATGCCGAGAAGATGAAGCTGCCAGGTGTCATCAAGGCAGGGCTAAAGAAAGTCACAAGAGTTTACAAGGCTGCAAAGAGCACCATGGGACGCTGGAAAAATGGCTGTCAATCTGCCACTCAGTTCGCTGCGTCCAGACAAAGGTCAAGCCCTCCAAAAAGCGTGTCCTTGTTGACTTCATCAAGGAGTCAGCAGATCACGGGTTTCCTTACATTCACAGGCAGATCGAAATCTTCGCAAACACACTCCTTCGTGCTCGACTAGGCGATAAGGCTGAGCTGATAGAGCACAATTGATTGTATAGGTTCTGAAGAGATATGAGAAGGAGCTGCAAACTCATTGGAGCCGCCCGCTCAGCACTTAGAGAGCACGTGCATTGAACTCTGAGGCGGTCAAAGCATGGTTTGATCTAGTGGATAAATGGATTATACAGAATAATATATGGCCGGAGGATATCTATGGGATGGACAAAAGCGAGTTTCCTCCAAGCACACAAAGACACAGTACAAGCAGGGTGGCGCCAGCAGAGAGAACGTTACTGCACTTGTTACAATTTATGCAGACGGCTTTATAACTGACCCAATGATCATCTTCAAGAGAAAGTACTTCCTACAAAAGTGGAGTCAGAACAACATCACTCATGCAAGGTATGAGCCACATAGAGACTGCCACACTTAGTACAGACAACTCACTCATCGTTGATAGTCTTGCCTACTCCGAAAATGGCTGGATCAATGGCGGATTGGCAGTCTTATGGATGAAGAAGGTTTTGAGCCTCAGATGCGTGAGAAGGCCAATGGCTGTAAGCAGGTCCTGCTCGTTGACAATCACAGCTCGCACTACACACAAGAGCTGCTCAAATATGCACGAGAGTATGACATTATTATCTTGGGAGTATCCACCACACTGCACACATGCTCTTCAAAGCTTGGACACCGTCTGCTTTGCACAGATGAAAGAGGCTTGAAGAAGACAATTCGTCAGTTTGAAAACTCGCATAAGCGCAATGTATCAAAAGCAGACTTCGCTAGGTTGTTTGGGAGGTGTACCTAAAGGCATTCACTCTCGAGACAGTGAAGGCCGCTTTCGCAGCAATCAATGTCTGGCCCTTCCAACGAGACGTGATCAATGCTGACCAGATGAAGCTGAGCGTGCCCACCTCAACCAAAGGCTCGTTCCCCTCCCCTATCCTCTCCTACCCGTGCCATCATTGCTGCTTTTTGTTCCAACCCACTGACCATTCAGGACATCACCTATATGCCAGAGTTAGCGTCCAAAAGCCCCAAACGAAGACGCACCATCGACCTGTTCATCGATCCATCACTGTACACACCAACTAAGCGCAGGCGCATGCTTTACGGGCGCGCTGAGTTCAACGTCTTCAAGATCATACCTTGTCTCTAATGTCAAGATAACTTCAGCGCAGCCTATTCCAGTCCCCATTCTTGAAGCTCCTGCTCCGCTAACAGCTCTTGATCTATCCCTTCTTGCACTGTGCCCAGACCATCAACCTAGCAAAGCAGAACTTGAAGTCAGAACTGCAAAGCTCGAGGAGGAACTCCAGCTGGCTTACTAGCACATTGCAGCTTGGGATCTTGTCATAGAGGGAGATCAAGGCAGCTAGTTTTGCAAAACAGGCACCTAATAAAGCAGAACAAAGCCCTTTCGCCAAAGAGAACAAGAAGGACGTTGACAAGACTTGCTTGTTTACAGATGGGAATGGGCAGTGCTTCACGGCTGACAAGTTTATAGGAAAGGTTGAGGCTATGGCAAAAGCGAAGGCGACAAAGGAGCAAGAGAAGCAAACCAGAGCTCAGGCATGAGGGAGAAGAAGTCGGCAAAGGAAGTGTTGGAAGAGCGGTGGCAGCAGATTCAGTCCAACCATCAGAATGCCGTGAAAGATTGGGAGGCTGAGTACGTGTGGCTGGCGGAGGAGGGCGTTAAGAAGAAGGACATGCCCAAGAAGCTGAAGAGGGAGAAGAAGCTCGTGCTATAGGAAGCAGATGAGAATGAGTTTGATGAGGATGAGGATGGTTTGCACTTTGAGTAGACAATGTGGAAGCGGTGAGACTAGATAACACTTTGTCACACATGGTCACACTACGGTCACTGTGTCTCGAGTAGTGGGTTACGGCTCGATTCCTGATGCCTTCAATGTTTTATGCGTTACAAGTTCAAACACCATCCATTTATTCAATGTAGCTACATGCATACTCTACAGACTTTTACCTTGAATATAATGTACTTAGATTGGTGGTTGACAAAGATGAATAGATACTGCATGAGAATCTTGAATTGGTGTCTCGTGGTGTGGGTCTACATTGTAATCCAATTTTATATACATCTACCCAGTGTGACTTGCTTATTGCCAATTTAGTGTCATTCTCATGTTCTTGTTCAGGCTCTGTAATCCCACTTGAATGTGAATATATGTGCCGCAGCATGCCAGACACTAGGTCAGTATGCTCAGGAGTGACGTCGTGAGACGGTGCCTCGCGCACAGGTAAGCAGTCTATGCTAGTCAGCTTTATAGTAAGAACACTGACCCTGATCGCTTTGATTCTAGTAAACTCATAGCTACCCAGTCATTAACGCTCACAGGCTTTGCCGGCGCCCTACTCTCAGGCTCTTGCTTCCGGCATGTCGCAACCCAGTTACCGCCAAGCCATATAATCCGGTCATGCTTCCATTGGTTCACTGGTAGTAGAATGCATTCGTAATGACATGACTAATCGCATCCAGGAGTTGCCCGGCTGGAACCCAATGGTGCGCCCTTGTGTGCTTGCACCTAGTGCAAACAATCGTCAATGAATAATTCCCAACTGGAGAACAGGATCATGAATGGTGAGATATGTCATTGGTTTATTTTACAGATTCCACTCACCTCCGGTTGCTAGCATGAATTTAACGGCACCTCACACCCGTGCTGTTGTCCGTGGCCTACTCACTGGTGCAGCTGTCATGCTATGCGCCCATTTATTAAGTGGGTCACTAATTCGCCCCTGCTGTGCAGATGCACTAATACACCCAGACAGACTATACTTCACATACCGGTAAGAACTAGGTTTGCAGTTGGCTGTGACTTGGCCGTGGCGTGATGCGTCAGGGAAGACGGCAAGTATATGCCTGGAGTGTCTGGAGCTGCTGGCGAGTCTGAAATGCTGACAAAATGACCTAAAGGGAGCTGATTTCAACACTATTGCTACTAATTTGATTGCGACTGACATCTAACGAAGTGTCTTGGAGTGTGTCCCGGATCAGTTTTAGAAATGGAATAGATCTCGTAAAAGTCCCCCAACACTTCTTTATATTGATCCTGAATGACTTCTTGAATTATTCCGGCTCACTATGAACCCAAGATCCTGCTCACGCTCCAAAAGCTGTTCATCTGTGGGAACATGGTGACAGGTCTTCTTCCCAACACAGCCTGTACTCCTTCACCACTTGATCTTTCCCATAGAAAATGAAAAACAGAAGGGTAAGGCTCATTTTATGTGGTGTGCGCAGCACTGACCTCCCACAGTATATGCGTGGATCACATAGGGTATTCTATCTGAAGTCATGGGTTGCCCTTCAGGGTATCCAGCATATCAACATAGGCTACTGCTGTTATATACTGAGCTTGTGCTACGAAACCAGCCCACAACCCTAGTCCAGCAACCTTGCAACCTAACATAACCCTCAAAGAGCTCACTGTCAAAATTTCTGATGGTTTAGGAGATATGAGGGCAGCCAGAAGTATGGATGCAGAGTCCATCATCCACGCCGCTAACAAGGCATCTTCAAAGCTGACAGATGTCGCTGTAACTATCCAACCCTTGCTTTATCAGCTTTACTAGTCTAAGATCATTTATACAGGCAATCTATTCTGCAACTCATACCAAACCAACTTCGCTCAAAGGTCATATGTTTCAAGCTCATCCTTGCCACCTACCAGGCTCTAAATTCCATGATATCCACAACTCCCAAATTCAAGGATATGGAATTTGCAGCAATGCTCACAACATCCACCATTTCTGCCTAGATAGCAAGCACTGAGGGAATGTTGGCAAGGTAAGTTTGCTAAATTACTTACCTTTTTGCTATTACTTATTTCTGAACTACTAGCACCAAGCTTCAACACCACCATGCAAACATTCCGCCCTGACTCCATAAGGTTGTTGGAGGTATCCCTGCCCTTATAAGCTGCCAGCTCCCTGTTTATGAACATGGCACTCCACCTTCACCTTGAGGAGATGTTTTATCTCATCGAGGCCCCTTTTCTGCCGCCTCCCTCTCCAGCTCACTCACCACTGACAAAGTGCATTCCGCTGGTGTCGCCTGTGGAGAATTCTTTCCTGAGAACCTCCATCACCTATACGACCTGGCCAAGAACCTGGTGCTGATGATGGAGGAGTCATTGGACTCCACCCATGTCAAGGCCCTCCTAGCCCACTTGACAAGCGAATTCAAGGAGAGCCCTAGGGTGTTGGTCATTGTTGGCAAGGGCATGTCACCGTTGTCAAGCGAGAGCTCATACTTATTTGTGATGTTGCCGAAGCCCCTTCACCACAGGTCGCACCATGGTAATAGCGCAGAAACATAAGCAGGGAGGCTCACCTATCTAGGAGATGAGTGCCTCCTAGTGGCAATGATGGGGTTGCCAATCTATAGCATCAACAGTGCCAGCGATAACCCTTCCTGCCTCTATTGCCAGATGAACTGAGGAAGTATACCTTGCGGAGCTAAAAGACTACTTGAGCGCTTCGCTTTCTCAAAAATCATCCACCCCTTTGTCTTTATTGTGCGAAGTAGCTTGCAAATTCCTAGAACAAGCACCTTTGCTGCCGCAGCACACCACTCCCGGCCTAACTTTCGCAGGGACCCCTAAGGGCGCAGCTTGAGATGGGATGTGACAGTCTGTAAATAGCTTGTTCAGAATCAGTCCACGTAGTTGTATTACTATTTGGAGTCTGTGAATGCATATCTCATGCTTGTAGTGTCTGAAAGCACGTTCTAGGGGTATGCCAAGTAAGCTTAACATCATGCTCGGGCTATGATTGGAGCTCTTGGAGAAGGCCAAAAACTCCGGATAAGAGGAGATATTGCTATCGAGTAGCAAAACCATATTGAAGATAGCCGAAGTCCACAACGAGTGCTCTGCCAGCGAACAATTGGAAGCAGACACTTGTAATGTCTAATTAATAACAAGGGAATGAGCACAGATCATTGTCACCAGTAAAGAAACGCACGCGCCATAATGTTCACCGATATGAGAAGAGACGAAATGGGGTGAGTGAGGTCACCGACAGGGATTGCATCTTCAGGCTTTAAGTCAAGCCAAGGTTGAAGAGTAGTGGTAGCATTGAGGTCAAGCTGCTTGATAATATCCTGTGTGAGTGCTAAAATGAAGGCTTTGCCGCCAATCACCACCAAGAATAAGAAAGGAGATATGAGGAATGGTCCAACGCTGTAGTAGAAGTAGTGCATGCCACAAAGGGCGCTATACAACCTCCCGGTGCAATGTGCACTCAGGAATATCATGATGAGCAGTGTTGAAGAGGGTACTCTGAGCCTGCCAGCAGTTTGCTAGCAACCAGGCTCCTCTGTCATACAAATGAAGAGCAGTAGTAACCATGCTGTGCTTGACACCTTTTCAACAGACAAGCCGTGATGTGCTGTAGCAGAGGGAGTGACTGAGATGCTCCGTGCTGACTCCATCTGAAAAAACCCCCCTTACTATTTCTACCTAATGCCTGCTGATAAGCACTAATTCATTGCACATAAGCATCAAAGTAACACAACTAGATAAATAGATACATAAGGCCAATAAGGCAGTTTAGTGAGGTCCTTTGCTAATTGTCCTAATTGTTCTATATATTAGGGCAATTAGCACTACTTCTCTGCTATTCTGTTTCTTACTGTCCTATTTTGTTCCTTATATGCAGCTATAATACCACTACTGCTTGACTGGTCATCTGAGAGATCCCCCTGCTGATCTGAGCTAATACATTATATTGCATGTTTGGTTATCTACACACAAAACTAAACTACCTAAGATACTAAACTACTCATACTGTGCAGATAAGCCCACACACTAAGTGCCATACTTGCCTGTATGTTGTATTTGTCAGTAACATACTTACATAGGCCACTACCCTGCCTCTCATATTGTGCACCAGCCCCTTCTGATGGGGGCGCACTCATCAGCGTCAGTCTGCATGCATCGTGCTTCGCCATATTTCACGCTGCCAGCGCCGGCATGGTGCGCGTGCTGCACTTGTTGGCATCAGGCTCGTGTAGGTTGCTGCCCTGGTCCTCTTGTCGTGCGCTGGCCCTTTGTGTCGGCAGCGCTTGCCTGCATCGGCCTACGCGTGCCATGCTTCGCCACGTCTCGCGCATCGGCGCTGGTGTGGTGCGCATCCATTGGCACTGTACGTGCATACGTATGTCATTGCCACACCCTTCGTGCCATGCACACCCTGGCCTCTTGTGCATCGGTGTCATGCTCGCCTGCGTCGGTCTGCGCATGTTGTGCTTTGCCATATTCGCACACCGGCGTTGGCGTAGTGCGTGTGCTACGTTCTTCGGTGTCGCGCCTGTGTATACTGCTGCCCTGGTCCGTGCGTCTTGTACGGCCCTTTGTAATGGCGGTGCGCTCGCTTACGTCGGCCTGTGCGTGCTGTGCTTTGCCACGCCCCACGCATCAGCGTTGGCGTTGTATGCATTACACGCCGTGTGTGCATCGTTGTGCTGCCGTTCGTGTCGTACACATCGTGTCGTGCATGCCAGTTTTTGTGCGGCCGACTTGCCTGCCGGCGTTGGGCATGTCGCGTTGTGCTTGACTACGCGGGCATTTGTGCGTCGTTCGTTACTCCAGAGGGCCATGTGGTGCCTACTTATAAAACCGCCATCTATAAGCTGTGCATGCACAGCCGTGGATGGTTCTGGGTAGTGGTGGATGCAGCAAGACGGCTACGTACTTCGTTTGTAAGGGAGCCCCTCCCTTCACGGCCTTGCTCTATCCATCACCCGACCTCCTGCTGTTGTGTAGTGCCACTTGGGCCTTGGTGGCGTAGTAGGTGATTGTGACGCAGCTGATGCGTCGGTTAGGGATGGGGACTGAGAGGATGAAGGTGATGCCAAACGCGAAGACTTCAGAGACGTTGAGGCACTTCAACAGGCCTAGTAAGTCATAAATGATGTGTGCAAGGACACAGCCAAGCCACTATGGCGCAGTTGTTAACCTTTTGGTTGAGTTAACTGAGGTGGTCATAGATTCAAGTCTAAGTGTGTGCATTGTGTTGAGGCTTTATAATTGTCTTTTTTAGCCCAACCCATTAACAAAAACATACAGAATAGATGGTCTTAGTCATTTGTGAAGCAGTCACTCTTTTAGGGCTGTTATAATATTTAAAAGTGATTACAACTTGTTGTTCAATTGTGGCTGTCATATTAAAAAATAAACAATCCAAACATAAGCAGCTCCTTTTGGCAGTTATGTAGAGCTTATATACTGAGCTATAAAGGTAATACTAAAGAACTCCAGACTTATTATTGATAACATCTTTAAGGCTTTGTGCACTTTAAAAACTAAACTGATAAGAAATTCAATATGCATTTATATGCTAACTAGGCTAAAATAGGGAACTGTAGCTGTATTAACTCTAAAAGTGTGATAGTATAAATATATGTATTAGCTGATTAGCAAAAATAGGGAGGGAAAGAACTAAATTAGCCTAAAACAATATAATAATAAGAGTTTGAATAGTAAATAAAAGCAATAGCAAGATAAATGTCATAAGCTCTAAGTAATGTCATAAATATAGCACAAATAACAAGTGAGTAAGTAAAAAGATAATAATAAGCTACTGATAAAATATGAAATAGTGAGAAATTAGGCAAAAAGAAACTTAGTAAATGAGCTAATGAAAGAATGTGATAAGGCATTGGTAAGTGATGAAAAGTCAGTTAGGTGGTAAAAGCCACTAACAAGTAAAAAGTTAGAATGTTAAAAAGGCAAAAAACTGTTTATCAAGCTAATAGAGGTAAATTAGTTAAATGAGCTGTATTTTAAAAACGCATTTTTACAAAAAGTGGAAAAGAGCATAATAGACAACTTAGCACTAAAAAAAGCAATATAAAGCACAGGTTAGAAGAAGGGGTTTTTCCAGATGTTGAACTGAAGAAGCACCACAAAGGGAGGTGTAGTGCAGGAAAAGATACTCTTTGGTGCCCTCCAACCTGCAGAGGATGTGAGGGTGACGCTACCCAAGTGGTGAAGAAAGAGGAGGAGGGCAAGGAGACATGCTCCAAGTGCTTCTGCATCACATCCCTCAGCCGCACTACTTGATTGCACTATAGTAGACTGATTGAGAGGCCTGGATAAACTCACACCACTGAGTGATTTCCTCCTTGGTGGCGTGTTCTACTGCCATCCAGCTATGGCAAATGAGTGAGATACTAAGAGTAAGTTGTAGTGAATGGACGTAGCGTGCCTCTTAGCATTTGTTGATGGGTCTGTAGTTGGTGCCATGTTGACGGCGGCAGTGGCAGATTCCAACTCCACTACCTAATCTGAGGTTAGAAGCTGACCTGTACTTGATAGAGACCAAAGAAAACCTATGTAGCCATCAGCATCCGCAACACAACATTGAGAAGATGGGTGTGGATTTTCTTCGCTCTAAAACATTGAAGGGGTGTTCTAAGCAAGTGTAACGCAGATATAAATGCAACACTTGCATGGCCTGGGCTGCGAGAGCATAAACATATTAATCATTGGAAGCAGGTAAAATGGGCCTTTGGGACGTAGAGCACTTTCAGACCGCAAACTGCGCTCGGAGATGCTCTTAAAGAAGGAACACTCAGTCAGAGCAATCTAAGAGAATATTTAGCCCAAGCCTACAATACAAAGCTGGCCAAAAATCTCACCTCGTCGTAGTTATCGCCGTTGTCGGAGTCAGGAGTGCTAGGACACCCTAGATAGCACAAAGCAGGCTTTTGCTCGTTAATGAAAGCTTTGGTGGGCGCGAGGTAGACCAAGAATCATTACACAAAGCAAGGATGAGGGAGAAGGCAAGGCTGAGGTCAACATCAATTTTGAGAGGTCACAGTGAACAGGACCATGCCTCAGGAGCTATAAATGAAGGGCAATAGTTAGAGCGAAAGCTGAATTGGCATATTGGAAAATGCACACAGCCAAATAAGCGTCTTGTCAGCGGAGGCCTCCATTGGGTTTGGCAAGGCCTTGCCAACGGACTTGAGGAGAGATGCTGTAAAGGTAGCTCTCATAACACGGGGATGGCCCTTGACCTTGATGCGTCCAGTGCTTACTGAGAGGCGGGTAGAGGGTGCTAAAAGCTGAAACGAGGTGGCGTCGAGTTCATCTTCATCACACCCCACAGGCGCAGGCGTCAGCATCACAGACTTGGCATCGAAATAGTTGGAGATAGCAGTATGCAGTTCGCGCCAGGCCGAGCCAGCAGATGCAAGTGAGGTGGAAAACACGAGGTTGTGCCGCTCTAGCTCTTAAATGAGACATCGAGCCTCTGCAGCAGTAACTTCTAATTCAGGGAAGGGAAGGGCAGAGGCCTCTTTGTATGACTTAGGCTGATATAAGCCTGTTGTCAGTAGGTCTTTACAGAATAAAACAACGGCAACTTGTGCGAAATGGAAGGCGCACCGCCAGAAATTCCACTTGTGCTGATGCAACGGCTCTGGTCGGACCTCAGCTTGCATCACTAGAGCGACTCCCCGCGAAAAGACCAGAGGAAGGGTGGCTTTGCGGAAACCCATGATAAAACGTAGAGACCCTTGAGGTGATGTCTTAGCTATGCTGTGGTAGGGTTTCTTGAGCCCTAGCGACACGGGCGGCTTTGGGTATTCCCTAACACAGATGAGCAAATATCTACAAAGGCGAGTATAGATGAGACCAAGGCTGGAGAGACAGCAACACTACTCCTAGGCAGGGCACTGGAGTAGAATGACTATGAGTGTAAGCACCAAATGCCCATATCAATAACGTGTACGGCGTCGGGTTCACCAGGAGTTGCTCTTTGTTTACCTCCAGTAGGTCCACTCACTACAAACCCATGCCTCCACCAAAAGTGGCTGCAGAACGAATAGCATTCATTAGAGTCACTGGTGACCAGATACCATGAGTTGTATGAGCGTAAGTTGACTGAGAACAACAACGCTCACATATGTTCTGCATAGTTCAATCGGCATTGGCCTTAATCCACCCGTCACACCGAGAGTCACAGCGGGTGCCGTTACTGCGATGGCACTCGCCTCGGGAAGAGAGCATATAGAGCATAGGTTGCTGGATATGGCAGGGATGCTCGGATGGAATGTGTGCCCTGCTCCACATTGAGGCCTGAGTTTATATGTGGCAAGCACAGCACAACAGGGTATATATCACAATTTCCCTCAGCGCTAGTCCACAGCGCTTAGAGTATAACATCAAGTCACGGGACATGTCACCAAATTGTCACACAGTGTTACAAGATGCTAGATCAGTTTGCCATGTGCTTGTTGCATGAACATCAGGATATGCCTTATGCAAACATAGCATCCAGGACTCAGGTCTGGAACTGTTCTGGGCTATGACCTCAGTATGATGTCAGTATGACATCATGGACTGGTAGTGTACAGTAGCTTGATTAGGACATCTAGATAGTGTTGATGTTAGCATGATAGCTAGGTCAGATCCGATAAGGGAGTTAAAGTGGTGGTATGCTCTAGAGCCTTAGTCAGACGTCACCTGACTGTATCAGTCAGCATATGGTATTGGAGGTCTTAGATAGTGTCTGGGGATCCCTCTACACATGTATATAAAGAGGCTGGTCTGTGAGCTAAACCCCCAGACTCAACAATATCATTGATTCATATCTACTCTACTAGCTCTACTCAAGTCCCTCTGCTTTCCCCACCTCCTTAAAGTCATCCTAGCAGGTGAGTATTGTAGTTTTGTGATAGTATGGAAGGTGAAAAATGCCAATTGCCAAGATAAATCTGAAAATGTACTGGGAAATGCAAAATCAGGGCCATTTCTGAACATTTCCGACGGTCTTGAGTGGTATCTGAACCTGCAATGACTACAGGCACATGTAAACTGGCATTAGTGGCCAGACTCTGCCCTCTCCTGGAGGTTTCTGACTCGATCTGGACAGACTGCACAGATCCTGCCAGAATGTGCCAGTAAGCGCAAGCCAATGGGGACTGACCTTATATGTTCATATCTGTGCAAATGTTGTCGGAGAGGTCGCACTGGACCGAGCGAAAGTGAGATGCTACATGCAAATGTGAGCGACCGGCATCTTGTACATCTTATCTTATCTGACCTGATCTTTACAGTTTGCATGCAATCAGACACACTCCAACGCTTCGAGTGTGAAAGTGTATCTGCCTGCAGTGAGCATTTTATTTTTGTCCAATAACAGCCTTCATACTGCTACTCACTTGAAGATCACTAGATTTTCACACAGGAAATGAGTGCGCCAACGCTCTGTATTCCTCTATTGGCCATTGTCACTCCACGCTTTGCACAAAATGTAAGCCACAAATGCTACCGCATGTTCTAGTTGTGACAATGGACCTATACCCATGTCTTGCGAGGGCATTATCCTCAAACTTACATCTTAGGTGTACGTCCTGCAATTCATGCCATTGCACCTATTCTCGACTCTCGATTCGCTGTAGGTAGAAATCCCAGATATTCCTTTTGCTTTTGCCCATTTGCAAGGCGCCTCCTGGATGTGTTTAAAGCATCGTGGCCGAGTATAATTCCTCTGGCCTGGTCCATAGCATGCGGTCGTCGCTGTATTGGATCTTCCGCTGTCTCGTATTTCCTTCCCACGGCAAGAGGGAATTTGCCCTCAAATCGATGGCCCTAGCAGCGCCTTTGACAAGCGACAACGACCACATCAATCCCTCTTGTGACTAGGAAGAAATATCAAAATCTTGCCGACTACTACTGATGGTAGAACCCTTCAGCAATTCGCCCCACTGGGCCCATCTGTAGAATGGCCTGTGCAAGGCTGGGGCCTCGGCTGTTCCTTTGAACAGCTCCAAATAGGCTTATGATTTGTTGGTCAGCTCTTTCGTTACATTGCTAATTAACAACGTGCAGTGGTGGGTGCCGCGGACTCTTTCTGTACCAAGGTTGTTGTGGTGTCAGTTCTTCAGATCCTTGTAGTGGAGACATGTGCATTTGGAGGATCACTTGATTCTCTGGTTATTGTGGTTTTTGTTTTAATTATTTTGCCCAACACACAAACCACAAGGCTGTTAAATCCCGACGTGAGTCGAGAGATATCCGCTGGTGGATTGCCTCATATCAAATGATCATGCTCATTTGTGATTGATGGCTCATGAACGAGCATGATTGATGGCAGCTCGGCTATCACCGGCTTGCCCCATATTAGTGTTGCCGCGGGGCAGGGCTGAGGGCCTCTAGGGCAATTCGGCATGCTCGGCTTGCTGCCCTTGGAGTGCTCTGGGGTTTGTTGGAAATTCCATATTTGGCTCATGAGCAGGCTGCCTTGAGACGCCTTCGGCATCTGCCTCACGAAGCCTCACAGATGCCAAGTACGATTATGAGCGGCCGAAAATAGGGCGCCTGGCTTGAAGTGGCTCGCGATGGCCTCGGGAGACTTGCATGCTCCCTCATGACCATCAAAGTGTTGCAGTAGAGAATGCTCCACTCGCAGCCAACTATGTATATATTATAGAATTGCTTTTTCAACATTAAAAGTAGCATTAAGGACATTTTTAACATGCAATTTGCAAAGTGTGAAGTTGTGGACGAATGGTCAGTGTAGTGAGCTCAAGCACTACAGCCTATGGATGCCCATTTGCTGATGGTTTTTGTGCTTGTGCTTCGACTTACCAGCTCATCCTACTAATAATACACTATATTACTAGCAACCGGAGTGCAGGAACTCAAAAGTCTGCAGAGGAGCGAACACAGTGTAACTTTGCAGTCGCTGGAGAAATGCATAAGTGTGTGAGATGTGGATATAATTATGGTCATTACAGATGTTCATATGGCTGCCTGGTGCAGTGGTTTTGAGTATGGCAATGGTAGTGTACTTCACGACGTACAATAGTCATTGGTTCAAATCCTGTGGTAGACACTTACATCAGTAGTCAAGTCAATATTCAGTAATTGTGGTAACAACATAATGAAATGATAAGATAACAAAAATAACAAAAATCTAAGTAAGTGAAACAGTAACAAAGTGGTGTGACACTGAAAATGCAAGTAAGCAAATTGCGATTGAAGCAACTACTACAGTAACAGTGATAAGACAGCTAGTGTAAGGTTGCTAAACAAACTTTTGGCCGTCGCTCGTTATCTGATAATAGGCGCCCGTGATCATGGGTGGCTCGAGATGCACTCATGACTGATTTCGCCTCGCTTGTGAGCCCAGTTCTAGCTCAGGGGCCTCACGAGCGCTCACGGCTGCTCGGGAGTCTCCGAATATTTTTCTGACATTCCATGTGGCCTGCCCCAGGGCATCCCAGAGCACCTCAGAGTAGCTCTGCACGCAGCCACCGCCAGTGTCCCTTGCGCATTCATTGACCGTCAGACTCAGAGCGATAGTAAGAAGTGCTGCGTATATGTGTATATGATAGAAAGAATACATTTGAATTTTTGGTACATTTAAATGGCCCCAAGTTCGGCCTCGATGCATTGTTGCGCCTCTTCAATAAGCTTCACAACCTCATCAAACTTACCCTTCGACACCAGCTGATCAACCTCCTCTTGGGGTCCTTTTATAGCCACAAGTTGGCTCTTGTCCATGAGTAAATCATCTGTAAAGGAGAGGCGGCCTTGGCGGATACTGTACTTGAGGATTTGCAGAATTTCAAGCATGGCCGGAATAGGTTAGAGCACCGTAAGGTGTCAGTTTCCTTACTAGACGAAAATGCGTGTTCATGGAACAGATGTCGCTTGCACTGGGAGGATATCGAGGGAAACGTGGTAAAACGAAGGCAGGGTGCTTTAATTGTACTATAGATTGATAATGTCCATGTAAGCCTCAATCAAAATCAAGCCAAAGACGACGTACCTCCCAGGTAGACCACCAGATCAACCTGGCGGCTGATGGGTACCAGTTCCGTGCATTTATAGAGGTCGATCTCGTCTTGAACGGCCTTCTTGTCCTCTTGCAGCCACCACACTTCACGCTGGTCTGAAGTCTCGGTAGTATCTGCAGGCTTTGCATTCAATGCACCGTTTTGTGAGTAAGTATCATAGAGGCTTGAGAATCGGTTCCATCCTGAGGTCTGGGAGCGGCTCGCACAGCTCTGAGGCAACAGGTGCTTAGCTGACACCTGGGTTTGATCACGTTGGCCATGCAGGCGCGATTCTGGTGGTGTGTCTGCTGCGCCCGACGTGCTTGCACTGGCGGTCTTCTTTCGCATGTCTTGTTTGTATGCCAATAGCTTATAATTAAATTAATTTTGGTGTGAGCTGGTCATTGCAACGAAGGCTTACCGCATCAAACATCCATATCTTTGCACTGTTGCAATCCTCTTCTGACCAATGATCTTCAATCCATGAGAGTTTGATGCTGGAGTTGAGGACTGATCAGAAGGACTGTCAGTTGTAATTATATACCACCAAAGACAATACCACTTACTCATGGAAAATGCATAGATACGGGTGCGTCGGACTTTGCTGAAGTACTCCTCAAGCTTGACGATGGTGGTGCGAATGGCATGGCGGATCTTCGGAAGCTCCTGAATCATGGCTGTGAGAAGGGCGATGAGCTTCTCGTAGGTCAGAAGTACAAGGGACAATGTTGGAGTTTCTTCAGCTAATAAGAGCTTTTGGACGCTATGTGGTGCAAGAAGAAACTCACATATGTCATCGAGGACTTCGCACTTAGTGCTCATAAGCAGTTCCTCATGTATCTCCAGGTCTCTTACCAGACCTTCGACTGCCTGTAAATAGAGTTAGACAGGTTACAAGAGTTAATCATGGGAGAGACGTTACCTGATACAGCTCGAGAAGCGGTCGACCATGGCCAATGTTGACGACCATCAAACATCCATATCTCGCAAGAGCTGAATCTTTGGCAGCGCGAGGTAGATTGTCAGCTCCTGAAACTTCTCATGACACTGGCCTGAAGCTCGGCAGATGCCAATCAATGTCCTTGCATGAGCAATAACATCGTTCTCTAGTGCTTCACAATACGCTGGGTCACTTGCGAGAGCGTCGTTGTCGGCAGCCTCGCGGTAAGTCGGACGCAAATGCAAAAGAAGTCTGGAAGCCAGAGTCATCTGGGAACACATCAACGTCTATTTCAGTAAGCTGGCGTAGACTAGCCTGGATGCCAATATTGATGATATGCGCAATACAGCTGCCACAAGACAATCGGACAAGCGATGAATGCACAATCACGTTCAAACCAAGTACACATCAGATGCAGTTTTGCTCTGCATCAAAGGCAATCCCATGCTCCTGAAGAAGAGCAGCAAGCTCCTCCATCATTGTCCCACAATTGCTTGCATTGTCAAGGCTAATCATCCCAATTTATTGAAGTAGAAGATGAGAGAGGAATATACAGCATGAGAGTTAGACACTTACCTTGTGTGCGACACCAAGTTCTTCCAGAAGGTTGAAAGACTGTTCAGCCAAGTTTTTCCCACTGTATGACCCTTTGATGTAATGAAAGGCGACCAGGCCGAGCACGAAGCTGCAGTCGCCCTTCGCTATTGCGCACAATGTAATGTGCGGTAATGGCCATAAAGGTGGCTAGGGAAGTTGCCGTCCAAATGTCTGACATAAATGAAATTCGACCAAGAGAATTCTGTTAACAGGACAGAGCACATTAGCAAACAAACACAGGTATATACTATGTGACTTACTTGCAGCTCTTCACACATCTCGCAGCGAGCCTTCTTGAAGAGCTCCACAATCAGCTCTGTTGTAAATGTTCGATGCAGGAATATCTTCGTTCTCGATGTCTGGGCAAATGTACAGCAGAAGCTCCGTAATTCTGGGCATTCAGTGGCATTCATAGCCTGCAATACCCATGGGTCATGAGACGAGCTGACTTCAGGAGAATAAGAGCAAACATACCTGATCATCAGCTAAGATAGACCTACGCGAATTCCAGCAGCTCACATCGCACTGTGACTATCACGTGCAGGCCTCGGAAAGTAGCGGACTTGTATTATAAGTCCCAATTTATACATGTAGATAAGATATTATTGAGAAATAGCAATGGGTAATAGTTAGCTCTACAGTATGTCCTCGAGTGCAAACAACAAGCGTGACATGTCTATCTAAATAGCAGGTACCAGCTCAAGCTTGCCAAGGTGATCAAGCTCTTCAAAGAATATTCGCGGGAAGGACACGATGACCGCGATACTTCTTCTCAGCATACGCAGCCGCTTTTCCAGTTAAGCCAAAATGGTATCCGTTCATAAAGCTGACGGACACACTCGAAGAAACTATGACGCATTGTGGTAAGTCATTAGTTCCGATGCAGCACGTGAGATTTTGAAGACTCACCGGCGCATGGTGACCAATGGAACAGCATCCAGAGTCTCCACCATGTTGCGTTCAAGGTCTTAGAGGTGCTTGGAGAACGGACGCGAGGCGATACTCATGCTTTGCATGCCCCCAGCATTGTTCGATTGGGTTGAGTTCGCGAGTGGAATTTTGGGAGAAAAACCACCCTGACCCCATGCTCCCTGCAGTGCTTCTCGAGAAGGGACTCGACATCGGCAAAGTCGGGCTGGTTGTACAGGATCCTTCGGACACAGCACGATTTAGCAGGAGGTGCACACTTGAATTTTGGGCATTCCGTGCGAGGCCTATCGTGTTGATGCAGCGCTCGTGTACGACAAGCGCCATGCCTTTGAAGACCCCTGCCCGTTTGTGGCCCTTGGGAAAGTACAAAGACTGTGGCAAGCCATCGGGCAGCTTTGCACCTTCCATTGGGACCTTCTTCTTCTCGACTTTCCCATCGCGATCGTGCACTGGCTTCTTCGTGATCTCATCGATGACTGCAACTTCAACGCCCGAAGTAATAGTCACTTCCCTCCTTGGTTGCAAACAGCGACATCTTCGCGAGCGGACAGTGCGTCAGGGGACTGCTTGAGGTGCGTCGGCGCGTTGTCATAAATGAATACATGCTCATTGTGTGGGTAGTGGCGCCGAAGGATATCTAGGGCCTGCGTCGATTGGCTGATAACATCCTCACAGATAAAATAACCTTCATGGTTCTTCCCAGGTTTGAAAGAGGACCCGTGCGGACTCCGTTTCATCGGGTGACCGCAGCCAGCCATAGTTCGCAGACACAAAGTTAGCAACCATTATGCTGTGGCCTCTCCTTTCGGATGCGGTGTATTCTTCTCCAGCGATGGCTTGCTCCAATGCTCAGTGCGACAATCGTGTGCGTAGAATATTGACTCATCATAGTACCAGAAGACAACTTGACGTTGACGGAGAAGGGGCTCCCAATCTGGAATAGGAAGCTCGGTGCCTTCCTTCGACCACAGATGGAGCCGAGGCTCGAGTTCTTCAAAAAGGGAAGGAAGATCTTGTTCCGAGTAATCCACAACGTCTCCACGTTTGTGTCCATCGATAAACTGCCCGCGCGACGTCTTCATCCACCAGGTATTCGAGTTTATGCATCCATACCTGTGCTGTCGAGAGCTTAATTCCTTTCTTTAGACCATAACAAAGCTGCACCTCTGGCTTCTCGAGGAACTCCACTATGTCCATCGCCCGGACATACTTTCCCACTGACTGGAGATGTAAGTTGATTGCCGCCTTCAGCTCGGGCTTCCTCTCCAGTAAACCTTCATTCCAGTGACCCAGTTTCCGGTGCGGTAACGCATGCCGGTCCTGGATAAAGTCCCGGGTCCAACGCTTGAGCTCGTGTTAGGTAACCTCCAGGCATCTTCTCGTAGCTCTTAGCAACATCATTGGCGGCACCCTTCCAGTCGTACATGCCCTTGGAGTATTGATACAGGAGCATCCGCATTTGCTCCATGCGAACTCGCAAGGCGTCGTCTCCCTTGAAACGTGAGTACCCCTTCGTCTTCTTGCTAGGGCGCAATAACTCCTTGATGTCTGCATGTGCTGAGATGGCTTCTTTTATTGACGGGGGCGGGGATATGAGTGCCATTCTTGGACTGTGGTATCTGTTCCTTGGTGGATGGTGCCAATGGCTTTGATGGAGTCAACATCTCATTCGCGTGAGCGTGCTTCCTTTTCCTTTTCCTTCTCTCGCAGCTCATCAAAATGCCCTATTGGCCTCCAGCTCCCCGCCTCCTCTATCAACAGCACCCATCCGGGCTGTATCCACTGCCTCACTGGGTCGTTCTATCGAATATGCGCAGCAACAACATCCGGATCAACTTCTTCTTCAATCGCAACTCCTCGGTGCGCAAGATGCAGGTGGTCTCCCATTGCTAACTTAGTTGAGCTCTCTGTAGGTGTGTCCACATCCATGGGGTGCAAATCCTGCAAAGCCTGACCGGAACCGAAGGCAGGTGGGTAAGGTGTGTGTAGACCCAGACCAGAGTCTCGGTCTGAGGTGCCGCCGCCCGTTGGCTCGCATATCTCAGAGAAAGCCTGAGACATATGTTGCCAAGCTCGAAGAGGTGTAAGCACACACGGTGCAACCACAGCTGGGGCTGGCATGCGTGCTAGCGGAAATGCACTAACAGCAACTCTCAACGTAAGCTAGTTTTTCTGTTTCACTCACTATACTCACGTTCTTTTGCCATCATCTAGCTTCCTGCGCTTCGCCTAGTGCCTGAGGTTCTGCAAGCTTGCCTGGTCCTGTTTCTTTTCTAAGGCATTGAAGTTGATAATAATGGTCCTGCTCCTGCTTGCGCTCATTATTGCCAGTGAGTCTGGCTCCCGCTCCCATCCAACGCGTCTGTAGAATTATTACTTGAATATCTGGTCTCTTGTTACTGTGTAGGCGCTCTGCCAGTGTCTCCGACACTAAAATATAAACCCCTCCTTCTCAATGCATATAATTCAAGATGTCTGACTTGTCAATTGTACATATGAACCATACCAAATATTGACTAGATACAGTTTTCGCCTACTCTAATGGTCACAGAGGAGTTCTTTATGCAGAGTTTTTCACCAGCCAAATTGAGCCAAGCGTGACGGCGCTTAGTCACATGACGTTGTCGGAATTCGCGTAGGTCTACCTTACTAGCCATCGTGCAAAGAGCTTGTGAAACCAATTGACATCGAATGGCTCTTGAGCGCGCTCCTCCAAAGACATGGACATTGAGTTTGATGTTGTGCCGCCAGCCTTACACCGCTGGGCGAATGTCCTCCCACCCTTTCAGGTGCGCTGCTAAGATTGTCGTCTTCCATTTATACCGGTGGTCTTCTCGGAGGTGCTTACGTATGGTCTTTGTCTGACCTTTCGTGATTTTCCATGTTCGCCATACACCCTTTGGAGACGTTGCTGCGAGGTTTGCTAAATAGGAGTCAGCTCATCCATGCAACAACATTCAAACAGGTGTACTTATCAGCATAATTGGCAACTAGCGTACTTGGTGTCTGGCTTTTCCTTGAATACAGGCTCTGATGGAGGAATACTTGAAGGTCCTTCCTTCATGGTGAGCTTAGCGCATGAAGTACCAAACATTGCTGGTGGCTGTCGAAGACTGTAAAGCCCTCTTCGCAGTAAAGAGTCGAATCGGCGGATGATGTGGCAGTGGCGGGGACGGCGGTATCAGTTCCTGCGCTGGTACTCAGTAATGGGGTAGCAACAGGTCCAACGCCATAGACTGGTGGCGCCGTAGGTACGTTCTGCGACTTCGCGCTGGAAGTGTCCTTCTTGCACCGCTTGCGTAGCTGGGCCACTTGAGGTGGTCGACGGCGCTTCGGGCTGTTCTCGGTCGCCTGGAGTACTGAAGGTGGTGGCAGTATGTGAACGAAGCTGCTCGAAGGGGCACCATGACCCGAGGAGAGTGGATAGACGGGATTTGGAGGTGGATGGGAAGGGAAATATGACGAGACGGCGCTATACATATTGGCAGAGTGATAAGATCCGAGGTACGCGTAGTAGAGCAGTGCCGAACCTTGAGGAGCAGGCGTGCGAGGGAAGTGGAGGGTACGAAGCGGGTGAGGAGGTAAGGGTTGTGGCATGACTAGTTTCGCTACACTGCGCCAACTGCAGTGACACTCTGTTGGATCTGTGCATGTGCAGTATATTGTGGGTCAGTGACTAGACATGATACTCTGCAAATCTCAGCACAAAACCTACGTCTTAAATAGAAGGTGCTCACCATAAAACATCCCGAACAATGCACGTCATTCCCGCTTCATTGCGCCTCACCACAGCAGAGTCGTGTGCAATGCACTAAAAACCTCCCGCCAAACTGCGACATTTGCTCACAAAGTGATAAGGCGGGAGTCGAGGTGGAGCATTTGCTTGGGCTTTCGGTGGGCAAAGTACCTAAAAGGTAAGCTATTGTTCACTTTCTGAGACAGCTTACCTCTTGCTTCACGCCATAGCGGCACGCATCCGTTATATGGGTGGTAGATGAATACATTTAGATATACTTTGGACAGCAGGACGGCACTGATGATACAATGGTGAGGATGCCTGCTCACCGAGAGTACAAGAACGCGTCAGCGTCACCAGCGGTGGTGTAAAGGCGGGAGGAAAGCTGTGACTGTAGATGTCATCACTCCGAGACTGCATGGGGGCACCCTAAGGCACGCCACATGCTGCCCCAGAGTGCCCTAGGGCAGATGCCCGAATGATGCCGTCGGAGCAGGGCTGCCCTGCTCCGCGAGGGCCCCGACTCTGTGGCAATACTAATTCACTCTCAGGTAAATCGCCAAAGGGGTCCCTGAGTCGGATACAATTGCATAAGTTATATCTTCTTCCTTACTTTCACAATGTGCCTCTGAGGCGACCGGCTTGATGAACTGCCTGATCCGAACAATCCTCTCAACCATAAAGCTGAGCAGTAAGGTCTTAGGGTTAGGGTACATAGTGTAGGAACAGCTTGTCCACAGCACGCGTATTTGGCAAATAGGGTCATTCCAAGGGAACTTAGGCTGAAGGCCGCGCAAAATTAGCTACGGAGGGCTTTGTAGGGGCTTTTGTGTCACCCAGAGCTAAACACCCAAGGGTTTTCCTAATACAGATAGTACTCAGCGCCTGCGCGCATGCTTGTGCATCAGTTCCCGATGTGAAGGGTATCCAGCAGTTCGTCCCAACGATCACAATTCCATCTTGATATCTTCTCGCTTGCGAACCTGCTTGGGGTTGTTTGACCATCACCGGCAACTTAAACAAGAAGCTGAGAGAACGTTTGAAGGTTCGTCCGGCCTACACTGCTTACCATGCACTTGATTGCTCAAGACCCCTGACTGCATTGCTCACCGACTTGTAGGTCTTGTCAAGAGTCATGTCTGATTCCAACTCAGATAGCGAAGGCGAAAAGTATTTCAAATGCTCGACCTTCTCGCTTGCCTCTTTATTCCATAGCAACTTTGAGTGGATTAACTTTGGCGAAGTAGATGATGACAATGAAGTATACGCTGCCGGCGAGACATTAGACCCTCAGGCGGACTCAGTGTATCTGCACGGAGAGGAGTATTGCGATGTGTACCTGGAATTCTCAGTACTCGGAGCAATTCACCTGGAAGGGTGTTCTTTGACTCGGCGGTGGATTCTCCCAGCGTCTCCTCTTGCCACTGCCGGTCTTTGCAGGTTCAATAGTTATAAATTTTGGCTTCTGGTTGGGGTCTGTCGGATACGATCCGGTGCATCAACTCGAATAAGAGCGGGACATCCAGATGTTGAGAAGGCTCAGTGCTCAAGTCGGTGGCTTAGTGGACCTCTCTAAGCTACTGTCGGACTCGACCCCAACTCTACAAAGATTCGGATGGAAAGTAAACAAAACCACTGTAGGAGCGATGTAAGTTGCATGTTTCTTCTTCATGCCAACTGTATCTTATGCCAAACAATCACAGAACAATTGCGGTTTTCCGCTTACACGGCAGAAGGAGCTCAGGTTATGTTGGATGAATGTGCAGCAGATCCCATTTGGAAGGCCAGTCCAGGTCATATTTTGGCTTGAGTACTCTGCAAAGACTTCTGGGCCTGCGGGAGCTCAGTTGAAAGCCTACCCTATGAAGGTCATACTGCTTTGACTTTCACGCTGGCAGAGTTTGCCGGTTCGCGAGGCAACGAAGCGGGTAAGTGTGCATCTATCTGCAAGTGGCCACTTAGCTGATGGTATTTCATAGCCCCTTCCTAGCACCTTGCTGGCTGACTTCACCACTGGTGAATTGGACTTACAGTGTGGAGATCTGTACATTGTATCTGTAGTATGCATTTTAGTTTTAGTTTTCAATAAACATTGCCTGTATTTTTATTTATAACCTCATATTATATAGTAACAGTACAAATTTATCAGGTGTGATGCACAGAGATGTGAAGAGCGTTGACCTGCCACCTGGCAAGTTTCAGACTCACAAAGCAAAGCAGCATCTACTGAATGCGCCGCTTCCAAGCTTTGGCCCTCAGACGCACTGTGGAATTGAATGCGAGCCGTAAGTTCTTGAGCCGATGGTCCAACGCTAACTGCACCGCCACCTCCTATTCGTCCGCTACCACAACACACCATCTTCTACCGTCGCAATATCTAGCATGAGCGGCGACGTCTTCAAGTGGGACTCCAACCTCAAGATCCTGGCGAGAAGTATGCCATTGCATGAGTGGAAAATATTTTGGCAGAAAATGAATCACTCAGTGAGTATTTCAACGAATGTACCTGCAGTGGCTTGGCTAAATACACCAAAGGCAGAGACAAGGCTCAGGGGCTGGTTGAGCAAACGTCCCGAACAGGCGTGCGACACCGAGCAGCTACGCTTCAAGTCAAGAGTAGTTCAATACGTCGATTTTCTGTGGGACAAATCAAAAGTATACGGCAATGCAAAGTCAGTGATGAAAACCTCGCACCCAAGCATACCAAACAACGTATCAATCCTTGGCCTCGGTTCTTGCCGCCGCAGTATTGCCACATCAAACTACGCAAGCATATGACAGATATCAAGCCTGAAGTTCAGTACTTACGACCTGTTACTGTTGTTAATCCGGTGTTCTTCGACAACTTGCGCAAGTGTCTGAGCTGCGGTTTGAAGAGCGTGCTGTAGAACTCATGGAACGCGACAGGGCACTGTGAAGTGCATGGTATTTCAGAAGAAGAAACTGCTCTCAGATATCAGCTTTGATGCTCGATGTGCACTCACTAAGCAAAAGCAGAAAGACGACGCATGCAACATTGCTTCGCTGACGACAAGTCCGGAATTCTGGCGCAATTATCAGTACTGGGAAATTCCTCGTAAGCACAGCTTTCCATTACTCACCTGAGCCCTGGTAGTCTTACAATGTCACGGGCGTAGGAGAAATTCCAATCTTCTTCAGTCGCAGTGCCGTGACTTGCCCTCTATTCAACATCATTGTTCAGCTGCGGCTGACCGGCACGGCAGCAGGAATAGCAGAGCATATCTGTCGTGAGTTTAATCAGATGATACCACGTTTATTAGAGACTTACCACAGGTAACCAGAGCTCCACCTACTTGAGTATCATCAGCGACGGCTTGAATACCTCGAATATCTGCAGTCACATTTAGAGCAACCCGGGCAGACGCTCTGCCCTGCATACATCAAGCCGTTCTCGAAGCCACTTTCAACTGCAGTGGCAGCGGCTGGCGCCCCAAGGCTACAACAACACCTCTATCACCGACGACCTGGTCATGGACGTCTACGCCCACTTCTGCACCCAGACACGACAGCATGAATCAGAAGCATATATGCAAACACTCACAGGTAGCTCACTTTTTTGTTTGATACCTTCTTCACTAACTACGCGTATAAAGGAATCTTCGTTTACTTGATGCAACATTCAAGTTAGCTTGAAAGGCTCGTGTCGTTAATAAAGACAACAACTACAAATCCCTGATGAAGGGTGGCTTGATCACTACCATCAATGAGTGCAATGAGGTCTTGACGTGGGTACGTTTAAGCCCGCACTCAGCTTGTTAATATAAGTGTCAGAATACTACTGACATACCTTCATTGCAGCACCTTTATCAGACGCAAGCAAATGCAGAGATGGCAGAAATGCTTATGGGATACACACATCGTTGCGAAGAACTTGCCATCCCTCTGCCAGAAATGGTTGTTGCCAAAATTGCTGCCACATATGGAACGCAATATTCGGCCGTCATGCCCGACGTGAAGGTCCTTCTTAATATTTACCACTTCAAGATGAGGTAAGTCTTCTCTTGTACTTGATCACGCTCAAACTTACACTAAGTTGCCACTAGGTACCTGCTTGTTGTACTCAATAATACTAAGAATCTGAGGTACTCCGAAGTCGGGAACGCTATTGCGGATGCCATCTTGAAGCGTCGGTCGGTGAAAGGTACCCGGCACAGTATTGGCTAAAGAATGAGCAAGAGAGGCATTTGCGCACAGTATACGACCGATACTCGGAAGTTGGCGGTGTTTGGTCAGCTGTGGCTCCCATGGTAAGCATTCGGAGATCTGCATAGTGACTGAATTTTCCACTTACTAGTGACTACGATCTATTCTGGCACACGCACAACAGCTATCTCATGTGGTTAAGGGCTGCTTGGCCCGCCCGCAAGATGACATTGTGTCCGATGGAAGTCGTATTGAAGGTTCTCATAAGTACTGGAACTCGCTTATGTGGTCGTGACACGCTCTGGCCTTGAGAACGTCCTGTATCTCAGCCATGACTACGTTCTTCAAAGAAATATCCATGCCATGTTCCGAACTGATGGCCGGCGCTTGGCGCTCCTTCGCCACCTCGACCTTTGGCTCTCACCACATCAGCCTTGTCAATGGCTTCAACAGTCTCTGGAATGAGATGCTGGGCAGGAAAAGAAGACGGAAGAAAGATGACGGACTCACTTCTTTACCTGTCCTCAGCGCCGTCTCGAGCAATGAGACATTTGGTCTCATTGTCTCTCTGCATGCGTCCACTTTTGGCCGGCTTCATTAAGTTTGAAGATGTTGAGGATGAGGATCTGCAAGAGATTTGCCTTCACAGTGACTCGGACAACTTGAATGACGACCTGGAGTGTATATTGCTACTCCAACAACTGAAGATTGATCCAGCACTTACCTTGCAACCGGAGAAACCTGGCCGTGTGTCATTCCCACTGGACAACGGCTCTACTCTGCGTGTTCTCCACTAGCTTGTAGAGAAATCAAGCCTTGAACCACATGCCAACTCTCAGGCTGGTGTTCATGTAATTGTGAGTTGTACATTTTTATGAAGTCTATAATATGAATCTCATGTTATCCTGCTATTTGCTAGGATCTCACTTTGGAAGACGATTGTAGGGCAGTGCCCGTGGATTCCAAACAGCCATCTAGCTGCTCGAGCACCAGCGATAGTCAAGAAACAGAATTTTTCAAAGCTGCTGGCTTGGTCAGCAGTGCTGTTCATCAAGATGGCACGGTCGGTTTCCCTGCCCCCAACATTTTTGCTGCTGTGACATCTGCAGTTGTAGCAAAGACAGCCGCAGCTCATACGCCCCACCATCACACCTATACAAGCGGCGCTAAATCCTCCCCAGGTTCAAGAAGAGGAAGAGTCTGATAGTGAGAGCGTGGAGAAAGCAAGAGATGTGGAAGATGAGGAGAATACGGAGGCACAGACAGCTGTGGCCTTAGCCGCTGACTCACAATTAGGGAAGGGCGTCGACGCGGCCGCATCAACCATTGAGGCACCTGTCGCACCAAGTACTGTGGCAACAGCCGCATCGAGCACTGAGGCACCGACCGTGAACGGGAGATGCCGATTCGAGGACAACACGTGGTGCAGATTTGACCCAGGACTCAGATTGTGCACACGGCAACACAGTATGCAAGCGTAAAGTTCCCGAGACAACAACAGTCTTTTCGGCGCTGGACAGTAATATTGCCAAGCGCACTCGCGTTGAAGCAGCTGCTGTCTCCAAGCACGCCCGGCAAGAACTAAGTCAAAAGCGTGAGTGTAGCCGATGGATTTTTATTTTGAAACTTGAAATACTGACCTTCGCATGTTTAGCATACAGCACTTCAGCATCGAAGTATTACTGATCCTTCACCCACGGCAAAAGCTTTGCCGCCGAAGCTGCACCAGTTCTTTTCCCAGTTTTGTGGTCCCGCCGCTAAACTCCTGCCTTCGAGTTCCCATCCCAAGATTTTCAACACGAGCATTGACCCCGTTCTCAGAGGGTGTCCTGCCACAACCCCGGCTCGTCAGGCTTGGAGATATCTTGCGCGAAGGATCTGACAATTGAGAAACTAATGGAGCAGTTACCCTGGACCAAGCTAACTCTAGGTCTCACTCACTCTGGCCTCCTATTCACCTTGTACACACAGATTGACGAGCGTGCTCTGAAGATCTCGGGCAAGGACAAGTACTTTCTTTTCATGGATATCAGGGCAGAGATGCAATGTATCACAAAACTCTAATACTCACCTGCTAGGAATGCTTTGAGGGGTTAGAGAGAGCAGGGGACTTTGAGTAAAGCGAGTAGAGGAGATATGAATCAACAATGTTGTTGAGTCTGGGGTATTAGCCCTCAGACCAGCCTCCTTATATACATGTGTAGAGACCCCAGACACTATCTAAGACCTCCAATACCATGTGCTGACTGATACAGTCAGGTGATCCATGACTAAGGCTCTAGAGCATACCGCCACTCTAACTCCCTTATCAGATCTGACCTAGCTATCATGCTAACATCAACACTATCTAGATGTCCTAATCTAGCTACTGTACACTACCAGTACACGATGTCATAGTGACCTCATAGTGAGGTCATAGTCTAGAACGAATCCAGAACTGATTCCATGATCCTATGTCCGTATGCGGCATATCCTGATAACCATGCGTCCATCGCATGGCCAACTGATCAGCATCTTGTAACGCTGTTGTGACAACTGGGTAACATGTCCCATGACTTGATGTTACACTCTAAGCGCTGTAAACTAGCGCTGAGGGAAATTGTAACATTACCCCCTCCTTAGGTTCGAGCTCCGTCGAGAATTTGCCAATTTATTGTAGTCCGATTACTTCAATATCCACGTCCGCAATCCGTTTAATGATAAGCTGGGCCACCTGATCGCCAATTTGAACTGCAAAGTCGATGTCGCTGGTGTTTACAAGGGTTACTTGTATTTCGTCTTTGTAGTCACGGTCGATCACTTTGGTGATTGCTTCAATTCTTTCATTGGAAAGTCGGTTGCAAGACATAATTCAGCCACAAGTTCCACTCGGTAATTGAACTTTAATGCCGATAGGCACTGTTGTTCTCGAGTTGGATTTAACTGTGTGTTTCTGATAGGCATGCAGCGTAAGTCCGGCTGCTTCTTTGGAGATCCGTGTAGGGGTTTGACCGCCAATGAGTTCGACTTGAAGCGTAGAGTCCCGTTGTAGTAGTATAGGTGTGACGTCTTCTTCGAACTCAACCGTTTGCGCAGCTTGTCGGTTCAGCTTGAGATAGTCTTGAACTGCTTTCTTAGCGTTTTGAAGTTGTCCTCGTCTTCCCAAGTGACTTCATCGCGTTCGAATCCTTTCCATTGGACCAGGTATTGAGTTTTCTTACCGTGTTTGCGATGCTGCAAGATCTTCTCAACTTCCCACTCTTCCTGTCCTTTAACCATGACTGGCTTAGGCACAAGTGGTTTCTGTCCTGGTACGGAAGGATCGTTATAAGTGGCTAGCTTGCTGGCGTGGAATACCGAATGCATAGCTCGGTAGCGTGGTGGCATTTTAACCTTGAAGGTGACAGCGGACAACTGTTCGATGATTTCGAATGGTCCCTTGTACCGTGGGTTCAATGCACGCTCTGTAGTCTGGTAATCCGGTAGGTTGATAAGTACTTTGTCTCCGACTTTGAACGGCACGTTCTGGACGCCCGGTCGTAGTACCATTCCATATGCTCAGCAGCTAAGGTTAGAGCAGCTTTCGCCTGCTCTTGGGCCTCATGTCGCTGTTTTATGATGTCGTTGAGGTCTATGCTCTTGACCTGCTTGACTAGTGTAGGACCAGCTCGAAGATGTCGACCGTATTCCAAGAAGAACGGTGTCTCCTTGGACCCTTCGTGCCCAGTTATTGTACGCGAACTCCACTGTACTCAACAATGTAGACCAGTTATCAAGGTTGTACTCCACATAGCACCGAAGATACTGTTCCAGAATTTGATTCACACGTTCGGTTTGACCGTCCGTCTATGGATGATATGCCGTAGACATTGCCGAGTTGATACCAAGTAGCTTGCACCATTGCTGGAATAGTTCCGCTGCAAACTGAGTTCCTCGATCTGATATGATCTGAAGCGGCAGCCCGTGTGAGGGGTACACTCTGTCATACAATAGTTGTGACAGGTCTTGTGCCGAAAATTCATTCGTGATTGCATAGAAGTGCGCTTGCTTGGTAAGTCGACATACGACAATACAGATAGCGTTGTAACCATGTGACTCTGGTAAATGAGTGATGAGGTCGATTGTAATGATTTCCCATGGCCCATGAGGCACAGAATTCGGCATTAATGGTCTATAGGGCTGTTGTGGGGCGATTTTTCATCCGCTGACACATATCGCAACCCGTAACATAGTTCTTGACAAATATTGACATGCCCGGCCACCAATAGTTTCTAGAGACTAGTTCGTACGTTTTCCACCTGCCAGGGTGTCCGGCTGATGGTAAGTCATGACGGATCTGTACAATTCCTCGTCTTAAATGATTATCTGTTGATGTAGGGATATAGATCTTGCCACTGAATAGCAGTAATCCGTTCGTAGTTTCATTCCTTGAGGCTTTTTCCAAACTCTCTAGGTCCTGACTTTAATAATGACTTGTAGCCTTTCATAACATCATCTGATAGCAATGCTTCCTTGACCTCAATTAGGATTTGGTCGTCGTTAACAGGCGCTTCATGGGAAGCCTCAACAGCCTGGATGGTGAAATATTCCGGTTTGAGCAAAATTTGGTCTCGGTTGTCGAGCTTTACCCCTCCTCATGATCTGGCCTCCTGGACAGAAGGTCTTCAGCTTGCATTGTCTTTCCAGGGCTTGTGATGTAGAGAATAGTTGAATCGCGTTAGGTACAAAGCCTATCGCGCTTGTCTTCGTGTCAACTTTTGGGCCGTTCTGAAGTAAGTCAGATTCTGATGATTTGACCATACTTTGAACTTTTCCGGATGTCCCTTTAAGTAGTGTCTGTACTCTTCCAATGCTTTTATGATTGCGAGTAACTCTTTATCGTAAATCTCATAATTATGTTTGTGTACATTGAGTGACTTCGGAGTGAAAGGCTACGGGGTGCCACATTTCGTCAGCAGGATCCCGTTCGCGACAGCACTGCACCGATTGCAAAGTCGCTTGCATCGGTTGACAGTATGAATGGGTTCTCATCATCCGGGAATACGTAGTATGGGTGCTGAAGTGAAGGCCTTTTTAGCGCCTCGAATGCCACTTGTTGGTCAGCTTCCCAAACCCAAGGTTGATCTTTCTTCATTAGATCTGTGAGTGGTCTGGCTAACTTGGCGAAGTCTTTAATAAACCTGCGATAGAAGTTCGCAAAGCCTAAGAAAGCCTGAACGTGTTTGACCTTTGTAGGTACTGGCCACTCAAGAACTCCTGACACCTTTGCAGGATCCATCGCTGATCGCTGGTAAGCGCCCTGAGCGGAAACCCCAGAAATTGCCTTTTTCGTCACCACGCTCTACGATCGCTCTAGGACCCTGGACACCACCCCCAAAGCCCCGAGCCATTGACTTCCCGAACTACTCTCCCGAGATATCTTGTAACGGCGCCCCTCCGTCACGTCAGTCCAGAGCCTGTGCAGTCCCTCGCAGCAGGCGGTCACCAGTCCGAAAGATGCGGGCCACGTCAGCTCCGGCGAGCTCCTGCCCTGGACTTAGGCACGTACCTAACTACGACCAAGACAGCGACACTGCGTTGTGCGCCACCCCATAAGTCTTTCCCGCCAGGCGCACGGACGGTACTGACTGGTCCCGCACCGTGTTTCATAGGTGCTCGGTGCCTGTGTGGCGCACGGCATATCCTTGGTTAGTGTATCCCGACTCGGTCTTTCCTTATCCGTACCACTTTTGTATCCAAACCACTCCTTTATTCTCTGACGCGCCCATTAGCTCTGGCTGTTAGGTACCGAGCCCGTATAAATACTCTGTACATACTTTCTGCAAATACAAGTTACCTTTCTCCTCTTCACGCCCCGCTACGCGTTAAGACTACAAGTACATCGGTGCTTCTTAGGTATCCCGCTCAGTACTCGTCTCGCTCGTTGGCTGTGCGGTCTGACTCAACTTCGGAGTCTTGCCCGGTCCCTCGTACGTCGTCCCCGAAGTCTCTCAGCTTTGGTGCTCTCTCTCTCTATCCCCGTTACAGACCTCGCCCGACCGTTACCTCCCCGAGGTCTTGGTCCCCGACTTCTGCTGGCACTTCGGCCGCAGAGCCAAGCGACGTCCCCACTCACACATAAAACTGCTCCCCGACTTCGGTGCTTTGGCCCGAGCCCGCTGTCTGTTGGGTTAGGGTTAGGTGATCGCACCTGAGGCATGGTGCAGCGTATTATTTTGGAGCCCACCGCGAGGGGTTGATTTCGCGATTGCAACTCAACGGTCTACCAGTGCGACCCGAGGCTCCACTCGTGCCTCCGGGCCACCTATCACCCCGTCAGTCAACAATCCTGACCTTATTCTTTGGAAGAAAGGCAAGAGCGCACAGCCCGTTCCCGGTTCATTCCCCGAGTCCCCCGAGCCTCTAGACATCACGCGACGAGCAATCCCTCCACCGAGATCAACCTTCAACAATGCATGGAAGGAACAAAACGAGCTATAGCCCCGAAGAGAACGCGTGCTGCATCCCTTGTCGCAGCCAGTAGCTCTCGTAACAACGTCAACGCGTGCAGCAACACGTCGTCCAGCACTCTCGGATCGAACGAGACTCGCTCCCCGTCCTCCGCTTCTCCGCCTCGCCTCCGCCTCCGCCTCCACCCCCAGCTATCCACATAATTCATAGAATGGCCGCCACTCCCGCATGCCCCGCACGGGAGAGAGCGGAGCCCGGCTAGACCCGAAGGACCTCCGCACCGTTGAGCGGTACTTGACGAGCTCGACGACCTCTTCTTCAAATGCAACATCCAGGACGATGCCGACAAAAAGAAATATCGCCAAGAAGTACGCCTCACTGGACACAGTCGACACCTGGGAATCGGCTCTCTCGCCACCTACGCCGAGTTTGTCACCGAGGTGAAGAAGCTCTACCCGGAGTTGACCCAGCGTACAAATATACGGTATCGGGCCTCAGGGAGAAGGTCGAGAAGTGGAAGGCCGCCGGTAGTATCCAGACCCTCGGGGACTGGACAACGATCTACCGGGAGTTCCTACAGCAGTCGTCCTGGCTGGTCGGCAAAAGTCAGATTGTCGCGAACGAGCAGAACCGTATATATTGGGAACTCATCACCGGCTTCAACACCGAGACACAGCAGACCATGCGGACGAACCTCCAGATCAAGCACCCAAACACCCTTCCGAAGGAGACTGGCTACCCGCACCCTGACATCCACGCTGCCGCCCTGCTCTATCTCCGCTGGGTACCTCAGTCGAGGCCTCTGAGTCCAAGAAGGATTCCCCGAAGGGCCAGATCACACTCAAGGCCGAGGACTTGGCAACCTTTCTGGGTATGATGCGCAACCATGTCGTCCCCACGTCGCCCCCGTCGGTGCTCCGGTGCAAGCACGGGGCTACGCAGCAGCCTCGCGTGCGCCCCTGGCTGGCCCACGCCCGAACGACGGTCGGTGCCACTACCGCCGGAGAAGGTGCCCACCATATCGCCCGCGTGCCCCGCAGCCGAGGAGGACATCCGCGGCGGGAAGATCAAGCGCAACGCTGAGGGCAAGGTAATTCTGCCCAGCGGAAGCTTCGTCCCCAGCTCAATCACCGAGACCAAACATGCAGCGCCCGAGTTGATGAGTACCACCGCCAGTTCCCAACCAGCTCACCACCGGCTCGATGTCGTACGCCCGAACGCCACGGTCTCGTCCAATCTGTTCACAGTGATGGACGACGACGACAACCACAATGAACCCACCAGCGCCCACCTTATCGCACGTTGAGATGGATCGACTCGACGCTCTGTACCGCGAGATCAACCAGCTCCGGCAGAAGTACGAAGGGCCCCGCACTCGCGCGACAAGCCAAGAAGGCTGTACCAGTGGGTACCATCCCGGTCTCCAGGCACGATACGCTCGCTGACGAAGCGTGTCCCCAAGCAGCCCCCGCCCAATCAGCCCGAGCCGTCCCCGCCCCAAGCCGATCGAGTCGGTCCTGCCTAAGGGCCCTGAGCACCCTTCGCTGCCGCACAAGACGCCGCCCTCACGTGCCCCCGAACCAGAAAAATGTTGGTCATTGCCGGCTCAAAACCAAGGAGCAGCCGGCGATACAAGACTCAGGCCCCGATCGAGGACCCCGCGGCGCTCGAACGCGATCCTCAACTCGGCAGCCCCGCAGTTGACGCACGAAGAGGTCCTACAGATCTCCCTGAGATTCGGTCTCGCCCTCCGCGCTTCGCTTGACCCCGAAGTGCACGGTCAACGAGAAGGCCCATGAGAACTTCGCGCAGGTCGAGGAGCTTACCGAGACCGATCTCCCGAGATCTCTTCGCTCATAGACAAGCACCCCGAGGGCTTGCCCCCGAACTCGGTGCGCATCCTC